>JBAGKK010193576.1:0-45070 GCA_037177015.1 Euceroptres primus | reverse complement strand
TATTGAAGCATCAATTTCAGGTAAAAGTAAATCATGAGGAATAAACTTGACTCTGCGCAAAGAACGACGAATATTCCACGAGCCCGAAAGCGCGCTGAAACTAGCGAGCGAGGTGAGCTTCGCGAGCTATAAGGATATCGCACGCAACGCGAGGTGAAACGATAACGGAGCGCGTAGCGCGACTATTAACAATATCGGAGCGCGAAGCGCGACGAGTATTTTGGATCGGAGCGCGACGGCCACTCCGCGCGCCCTAGGCGCGCTGAAACTTGTGAGCGAAGCGAGCCGCGCGCGAAGCGCGCGATGAGAATGTGCCCGCGCCTCCGAAGGGGGCCGGGCAGATTTTTTCTTACTCGAACCTACTGGAAATTATTGCAAGGTAGTTATTACATTGACTTAAGCTCTTCTTTAGTAAATTTAAATATCTCAAACAAAAAGGTATATCTGAAAAGTTAGGAAAAAATATTGTTTATTTTGTTCTTAAATAAAAAATTTTGTTTGGTTAAAGTGAATGTTCTGCACCGATTCGTTATATCTGGAAGCATGCCGGTAAAAAAAAGCATCAACATCCACTGAAAATTGGCTTGTAGACAGACTTTTGTCCACAAAAAGTGCTTTTGGCCACACTGTGTACCGCCGAGAATTATGAGACCACCTGTCTTTTTTGTAAGTTGCATAAAATCAGATAATTTTGATAATACATAAAGTAAAAATTTTTCATTAAAGTAGCACTAAAGGTATCAAAATTCTGCGTCTAATGACCCCAAGAAGAAGTGCTTTTGTGAATTTCTTAAGAAGATATTGCCAAAAAAGTTCAAATTTCAAATTTTTTTTAAATTTTGAATAACTTCTAATATAGTGGACATTTTTAAGTGTTCTTCTGTTCAATTTAAAGGTAAATTAACATAGACTATGTCTATCGTGTCAAAAACATCCTGGTGAAATTTTCCTCGATTTTGCCAAAATCTAAACTTGAAACAAGAAAAACTTAAAAATTAAAAAAAAATTTACACTCGAAAAAAGGATTTAAAAAATTATGGGAATGATAATTAGCAATAGTTAACTAAATTTGCTTACATTATGCAGTATAATTAGTTTTAATATTTCTTTTTCTCTTTTTTCATATTTTTAATATGTCTTTTTAATATTCGAAATTTTACAATTTCGAATTTTTACGATCTTTATGTTTCAAGTTTAAACTCTTGCAAAATCCAAGGGAAAAATTCTAGGATATTTTTGTCACAATAGTCATATTCTGCATTAACTTATCTTCAAAAAGAGCCCAAAAACACTTAAAAATATCCATTACTTCAGGAGTTATTTAAAATTTTTTAAAATGTTTAAATTTTGACTTTTTTGGAATATCATATGAACAAATGGGCAAAAATACTGCAGCTCGGGGTCATTGGGCGAAAGATTTTGATATCTCTCATGCTAATTTCAGCAAAAACTTTTAATTTGTGTATTATTAAAATTATCTGATTTTATGCAACTAATAAAAAACAGGTGATCTCATAATTCTCGCAGGTACTGTATATTTACAGAAACTTGTGTTAAGCTCACAGACCGTCAGTAAATTTAACAGATATTTCTGAAGAATTAACAGAAATGTCTGTTAGGTTAACATGTTTAAAGAAAAATTAGAATTTCATTAACTTAACAGACATTTGTGTTAATTCTACAGAAGTATCTGTTAAATTTACTGAACATCTGTAAGTTTCACATAAATTTTTGTTACACTGTTAGAAATGTTCGCAAATTTCCGGAACTTTTAGGTTATGAAAGTAACATAAATTTTTATAAAATTTAAGATACTTTCCAGAAACCGTATCTGAAAGTTACCAAATTGTAACTTAAATTTACCAAACTATAACTGAAATTTCAGAAACGGTAACTGCATAAAGCTTCAATCTCATGTCTCTGAAAATTACCATGGGAATTTCTAACAGTGTAATATAACAGAAAAAATCTGCTGCCCCTATTTTAACAGATGATTCTACTGTTTTTGAAGATTTTCTTTTCTCCAAGTTAATCCACCAATTGAAAACTCTCTCTGAATACTTCAGTCAAATTCCACTGATTCATTTGTAGAATATGTAAGTTACTGAAATTTTAGTGAAGGTAAAAGTAGAGAATATTCTGAAGAATATTTAAAAAGACCGCCAATATATTTACCGCTGATCCAAATTCAAATATTAAATATCATAAACTTAAGGTCCAAGAATAAATTTCAAGTATGCAATTTTGAAATATATTTACCTGTTTTCAAAGTTTATAGATTAGGGTGGATCGAACATAAAAAATGATTGAATTAAAAAATAATGTGAAAAAATAGCATATTAGGATCCTGAAAAAGTATAAATAATTTAGAGTAGATCGATATATACGAATAAAGAATTAAATATGTCTTCGTAATGCCTTCGTAAAATATGCTGAAAAAAATTTCTTTCAGTAGACGGATTTTAACAACCGTAGGTGATAATTAGTTTTTAAAAATAACTTTGTAATTTAAAACAAATTCCAACACCTGTGGAAATACCAATTTTTTCAGGTCAGTAGGGAATTGACACTGATTAATCTTACTGTTAGCTCCGGAAAAAATACAGAAGTATGGGGAATCAAAACTGGTTAATCAGTAAATTTCCAAAATGTTGAATTCTATTTATTTTGTGGAATTCTTGATTTTTTCTGGTACATTTCAATCAGTAAAAAGTATTTTTATCAGTAGATAAGAGGAAAAAATTCTGTTGGTATTTTCCACAGGTGTTACAATATATTTTTTTTTGTTAATTACAGAGGAACATTAAAAACTAATCATCTGTACAGAAATTAAATTAAAACTTTTCAAAGTTGAACAAAAGTTTTCTGAATTCCAGGAACTTAAAAAAAATGAAACCCAAGAAAAATAGTTATAAAATATTGGATCATTTCATATAATTTAGTTTATAAAGACTTAAAATGACCATTTTTTTGTAGCTGGAACAATATTTCAAAATAAATTTAAGTTGAGATGAAATATTTTGTTCATTTGAAGATTCAAATATTTAGATTATATTCACTGTAGATTTTTACAAATTAAAATTGCAGAAGTATGTCCTCTGTGTCCCTGATTTCCAGTGAAATTATAGATTTACTATTTATATATAACCAAGAAAAAAATTGTTGCATTCATATTCAACTAACTTCATTAACCAACTAATTTTTTAAGATTTGGTCGATATTTTGATATTTGTAACAAATATTTTATTTTTCAGTAAAATAATTCAACAAATTATCTTATTTATTTAAGCATAATTTAGCACTGCATTAAATATTCTTTTCTAAGTGTAGTTTATGCAGATAGGTTATAGGAAAGTAATAAAACGACAGAAAAAATCTTTGTTATGAAAGTGTACACAGAAAGTGCACTTCGAAAAGTCATAAATGAACTTTTGTGTTTGAGTTAGTTTAACATATAATTTAAAATCACTTTTTTACGTTTTATATAGGAAAAAGCGTAATTTATTCTGTTCTCCACACTTGTAAAAATTCTATTGAATATGTATTAAATTTTATAGAAGTTACATGGAAATTTCACTGAAATGTTTTATTAGTGAATTATTTCAACTAGTGAACATAAGTGTTTTACTCAAATATGTCAGTGAAAGTTTTTACTGAAACTTTTAAAAAAATTTAAATAAGTAAATTGCCGTTTCTTTTGTGAATTATTTTATGTTTCAAGACCTATTTAAATTTTCCCTATGCGTTCTGTCTTTGATTAAATTTTGTAATCTGCGTTACTGGAGTTTTAAAAAATATCAAAAAATAATATAAATACTACGACTCACAGTGGGGAAAAAGTATCTTTTTTGGGAAAAAATCAACCGACATTGCAATTCTCAATGGATTTTTATGGATTTTTTTTAAATGAGCGCAAGGTTTTCAGGTATAACGGTTAACTGTGAAAAATTCACCTCGACCAAAGCAAAAATTTTTATTTAACAACAAAGTTGAGTTTTTGTAGTTGTTATCTTTTGGGCTGTACCATTTTTTTTAAGGTTTTCAGATTTATTAAAAAAGATCTTCAATCAATGTAATAACTATCTAGCAATAGATTTTATTCGTTCTAAGTAAGAAAAAAAGGTTTTTTTAATGTTATAAACAAATTAAGAAATGAAAATTGTTTTTTCTGAAACGCAATAATTAGCTGTTTGAAATCTATACTTTTTCTACAAAATATGACAAAAATTAATATATGACTGCAATCAGTTAAATGCAATCAGATATTTGGTAATTATTTAAACAATTTTCAATAACAAATGCTCAATTTGAGCATTTTTACATGAATATGCTTAATTTTTTTTTTTGTGGAATCAGTTTAAAATGTCTTTCCATAGACTCTGGCTGTCATATTTTTTAAACTAAGAAAAATTATTAATTTTTATAAATAATTTTTATTAACAAATGCAGTTGTTGACCTTTTTTACACGAATAGGCTTAATTTTCTTTGTAGAATCAGCTTAAAATATCTTGCCACAGACTCATTGCTGTCATATTTTTCAAACTGAAAACAATTATTAATTTTTATAAATAATTTTTATTAACAAATGCAGTTGTTGACCTTTTTTACACGAATAGGCTTAATTTTTTTTGTAGAATCAGCTTAAAATATCTTGCCACAGACTCATTGCTGTCATATTTTTCAAACTGAAAACAATTATTGATTTTTATAAATAATTTTTATTAACAAATGCACATTTTGACCACTTTTACATGAATAGGCTTATTTTTTTGTGGAATTAGCCTTAAATGTCTTGCCGAGAACTCCTTGGTGTTACACTTTTCAAATTGACGAAAAACGTTTCTTTTTATAAATAATTTTTATAAACAAATGCACATTTTGACTATTTTTTTATGAATAAGCTTAATTGTTTTTGTAGAATAAGCTTAAAATGTGTCCACAATATAACTCCTTGCTGTTATACTTTCAAATTAATTGAAACTGTCAATTATTTAAACGGTTTCTATAAACAAAAAGTGTTTGATTATAAAATGTGTTTATATAATTGACAGTTTTTGTCAGTATGAAGAATGTGACAGCATGCAATCTTTGGCAAATCATTTTAAGTTAATTCTACAGAAACAATTAAGCTTATTCATGAAAAAATGGTCAAAATGTGTATTTATTTATAAAAATTATTTATAAAAAGAAACGTTTTTCGTCAATTTGAAAAGTGCAACAGCAAGGAGTTCTCGGCAAGACATTTAAGGCTAATTCCACAAAAAAATAAGGCTATTCATGTAAAAGTGGTCAAAATGTGCATTTGTTAAGAAAAATTATTTATAAAAACCAATAATTGTTTTCAGTTTGAAAAATATGACAGCAATGAGTCTGTGGCAAGACATTTTAAGCTGATTTCCCCCAAAAAATTAAGCATATTCATGTAAAAATTGTCAAAATGATGTGCATTAGTTAATAAAAATTATTTATTAAAATGAATAATTGTTTTCAGTTTGAAAAATATGACAGGAACGAGTCTGTGGCAAGACCTTTTAAGTTGATTTCCCTCAAAAAATTAAGCATGTAAAAATTGTCAAAATGTGCATTTGTTAATAAAAATTATTTATAAAAATTAATAATTTTTTTCATTTTAGAAATATGACAGCAAGGAGTTTGTGCAAGACATTTTAAGCTGAATCCATACAAAAATTAAGCCTATTCATGTAAAAATGGTCAAAATGTGAATTTGTTAATAAAAATTATTTATGAAAATAAAGAATTTTTTGTCAGTTTGAAAAATATGAGAGCAAGAGTCTGTGGCAAGTCATTTTAAGCTGAATTCACACAAAAATTAAGCCTATTCCTGTAAAAATGGTCAAAATGTGTATTTGTTAATAAAAATTATTTATGAAAATTAATAATTTTTGTTAGTTTGAAAAATATGACAGCAAGAGTCTGTGGCAAGACATTTTAAGCTGATTTAACAAAAAAATTAAGCCTACTCATGTGAAAATGGTCAAAATGTGCATTTGGTAATAAAAATTGTTTAAATAATTACCAAATAACTGATTGCAAATAGCTCATTGCAATCACACATTAATTTTTGTTATATTTCTAACAAAAATTATGGATTTCAAATAGCTAATTAACGCGTATCATGAAAAAATAACTTTCGTTTATTAATTTGTTCATAACATGATAAACATTCTTTTTTCTTCCTCTGACAAACTAGAATCCATTGCTAGATAGTTATTACATTGATTGAAGATCTTTTTTAATGAATCTGAAAACCTTAAAAAAATGGTACATCCCAGAAGTTAACAACAACAAAAATTCAACTTTGTTGTTAAATAAAAATTTGTGCTTTGGTCGACGTGAATTTTTCGCAATTACCCGTTATACCTTAAAGCCTTATGCTCATTTTTTTTAAATCCATCAAAATTTGTTGAGAATTGCTCTGACGGGCGATTTTTGTCCAAAATAGGTACTTTTTCCCCCACTGTGCGAGTTCAATGATTCAATGCCTTTCCCCAGGTGGAAAATTTATGCATAATCTATGCATAATGAACTATGGGTAATCACTATGCCAAAAATTGTGCACAAATTATACACATTCACTAAATCTGAAGGTATGAAAATGTTGAAAATAGTTGGAATCTAGTTGCCATTTGTTTGCAACATTTTATGCATAATTTATGCATAATTTTTTGCATAGTGGCTACCCATAGTTCGTTATGCATAGATTATGCATAGTTTTTCCACTTGGGTCATAGAAAAATAATAAAAAATCTCTCTTTTTTAAATTATCAGTTTCAGTAAAAGAGCAAACTTGAAGAATTTCTCATCAAAATTTCAGACATCAGATCAGGAAACGTTTATTTTCTTCTGCGTCTATAAGTTGATATGCACTTACACATATCGACAGAAAGCATCGATTGAAAATAATCGATGCGCATATAAATCGAATCCGTGGCTCAGGTGCATGACGATGCACTTACACAAGTAGAAATTTAGATTCAATCACGTAAAAAGGACTCACATATTCCTGCACACAACACCAAATGTTTTTGCATAGAAGCGTGACAACCAAACCCAGGTAGTCTAATCCTCGAATTATGCCAGATAAACTCCAATGCATAGATTGTCATTAAAGACATTCTAATGACTTTTCCGAGAAGGGGAATATGCATTATGTATATAGAGACATTGTGCAGCTATTTCGAAGGCGAAAGACGTACGGATTTTCTATTGAGGAATACAAATCTAGCGATCCTTGTGCATTGATTAATAGCTTTCCGTGTCATTTCGTGAGATTGCCGGACGACCATTTAGGGAGTGGTAGCACTGCTTTTTCCAAGTGATACCAACAGCACGCGAGTCTACGTGCCCGAATGGACACTCCATTCAATTCTCCGTTGAGGGATTGTGTTTTTTTTAAATTGGAGGTCTCCGCGCGTGTCTTGGATTATAGTCACAGTCACTACTTTCAAAACGAGAGTGCTTACGGGATTTCCGGTACTCGGTTCCGTACTGTGACCGTGTCTACCAAAATAAAAAAGCAGTGAGGAATAAAAACGATAAACGATCGGACAGAAAAGTGGCTTTTCTATCTACTTTTCTTTTCCTAAATGAATGTCGTTTTTAGAGTTTACAATTAAAATCAGAATAATTTCATGAAATTGTTTTATCAGCTGATGGCTATCTGAAAT
The DNA here is from genome assembly GCA_037177015.1 of Euceroptres primus. Classification (NCBI taxonomy): domain Eukaryota; kingdom Metazoa; phylum Arthropoda; class Insecta; order Hymenoptera; family Figitidae; genus Euceroptres; species Euceroptres primus. Next base: position 37,381 of record JBAGKK010193576.1, on the reverse strand, counting down.
AAACTAGTTAAACATTTAATTAAATGTTATTAAATGATATCAAAACATGGTCTTTACGTGTTTAGCAAGATAAGTTGTAGAAAGTTGAAGATTATTACATTCTCATTTTTTGTTACACTTCTTATAGAAAGATGTGTTTTCTTAAATGAATTTCGTTTTTATGCTTTAGGGACGAAATTAATTAAACAAAATTGTTTCAAAACTGAAAGTTATCTGATGTCAAAATCTGTTTAGTATAAACCTTCAATTATATGCTATGATATTCAAACAATGATTAAGCATAAAATGATTAAAAAGTATCCTGCTTCTGGTTTTTCTGAACAGATTTATGCTCCTTGTGAAATAACTAATTTAATTTTCGATTTCATAACAATTTCTACTTTTAGTATCATTTGAAATGTTGATCCGGATTAGAAAACTTTTGTGGTAAAAACTAGTTGTGGAGTGGAAGCCGATTCTGAAATTTTTGTTGCTGGAAATAGCATTTGAAATAGTAAAGCCCTACTTTTGAGGAAAGTTCATAGAACCAATACTTTCTAAGATTGACTTTTAGAATTTCAGATAGACAAAAATGTGTTAACTAAATATATTTTTTCAGTGAGTATAGAACAAAGATCAATAGAAAACGAGTTTCATCAGAAAGTAAAAATTTTTAGAGAATTGAGTTCTCGTGTGTGCTTAGGTGATTCACAGTTTATTGGACAAGAAGCTTGTTTCATTTTCGAATGAGGAATCAATTAAAGACGCATTTTGTAGGGCGGATGTGCACACATACACACACACACACACGCAACCGCAAAATAACCGCATCGAAGAAATTACAGGACGCGAGAAAAGTCGACTGCGGTTTTCTCTGACGGACTTTCTCGTTAAGTGTTTTAACCCTGGAACGAATGACCTTTAATTCATTTCTTCGCGACGCTAAGAATCGAGTAAACGTTCATTGAACTTTTATGCAGCAGACAGGTGCCCCGGGCAAGTTCCAAGAACCAACTATGGTTGTAATTACATCGTTCTGGATAGCAAAAAAACTTCTTTTAGCATCAAAATTATTTTGATGTATATTTTTTTTAGTAAAAAACAAAATTGTATAACTAAAAAAAAATATATAAGTAGGTTTGATTGAACCAATATTTTAAAATCTCGCTGAATTCGAAAAGCATCAAAACGTTGTAAACAGTTGACAAATTTAAGGATGCGTTCATTACATGCGGTGAGGCGCATGAATATTTCTATTTATCCGAATTATCATTTAGCATAATTTTTATTTGTCCTAATTTTCATTTCTTCTAATTTTCATTTACCCGATTAGTCATTTCTCCTAATTTTCGTTTGTCCTAATTTTCATTTGTTCGAATAGCCTTTTCTTATAATTTTAAATTATCCGAATCGTCAGTTAATACAATTTTTATGTATCCGAATAACCATTTTTCACCATTTTTATTTTTTCTAATTTTCTTTTGTTATAATTTTCATTTATCCGAATTGACATGTGTCGTCATCTCTATTTGTCCTAATTTTCGTTTCTCCTAATTTTCATTTACTCGATTAGCCATTTGTCCTAATTTTAATTTGTCCTCATTTTCATTCATCCTAATTTTCATTTGTCATAATTATCATTTATCCGAATTGTCATTTGTCCTAATTTTCATTTGTCCTAATAGCCATTTGTCATAATTTTTATTTTTCCTAATTTTCGTCTGTCTTAACTTTCATTTGTCCTAATATTCATTTGTTCGAACAGCCATTTGCCATAATTTTTATTTATCCGCATCGTCATTTGTCATAATATTTATGTATCCGAATTGTTATTTGTCATAATTTCTATTTATCCGAATCGTCATTTGTCATAATCTTCATTTGTCCTATTTACCATGTGCCATAATTTCTTTGTAACCGAATTCCCATTTGTCCTAAATTTCATTTGCTCGAAGGGACATCCGCCCTAACAATAATGGCGCGAAATTCAAATTTAAAATTCTGATTGATGAATATGAATTTTGCGCCATTATTGTTAGAGCACCGTGTTCCTTCGGGCAAATGAAATTTAGGACAAATGAGAATTCGGTTACAAAGAAATTATGGCACATGATAAATCAGACAAATGAAGATTATGACAAATGACGTTTCGGATAAATAGAAATTATGACAAAAAACAATTCGGATACATAAATATTGTGGTAAATGACGATGTGGATAAATAAAAATTATGGCAAATGGCTGTTCGAACAAATGAATAGTGGGAAAAACGAAAATTAGGACAATTGAAAGTTAGGACAGACGAAAATTATGAAAAATAAAAATTATGACAAATGGCTATTAAGACAAATAAAAATTAGGACAAATGACAATTCGGATAAATGAAAATTAGGACGAATGAAAATTAAGATGAATGAAAATTAGGACAAATGACGATTCGGATAAATATAAATTATAACAAATAGCGAGTCGGATAAATAAAAATTATGAAAAATCACTATTCGGACAAATGCAAATTAGGACAAATAAATATTACGACAAATGTCAATAAATGAAAATTATAACAAACAAAAATTAGAACAAATAAAAATGATGACAAATGATAATTCGGATAAATAGAAATTATGGCATATATGGCGATTCGGATAAATAAAAATTATAACAAGTGAACATTCGAAAAAATATAAATTCTTGCGAATGGCAATTCAGATAAATTAAATTTTAGCAAATGAATATTCGGTAACTTGAATTCCGGTCAAATGAAAATTATAACAAGTGAATTTTGGGGTATGTCCATACGCCTCACATGCGGTTAATCAAAAAATAATCAATCTCTATCGATTTTCCTCTAAAATTCTTGACGAATAACTGCCACCGAAAAAAAATTTGGACAAATTTGTACACAGATGAAAGAAATTCTACTTCTGCAAACCAAATTGTGTAATGGTCAAACTTTTTTCGAAAATGTATCCTCCTATTTCCCCTAAAATTCAACTACTCAACCGCTGTGATCCAATTTTTATTGGACATGTGAGATTAAAAAGCAATTTTCATGTAATTTAGACTGTGTAATTAATATTGCCTGGATGTGTACAGGAAGTTAAAGGATAAGTTGAACCTTAATTATTTTCGTTAGAGTTTGCCATTTAAATTTTTTTTCTTAATTATCGATTTTCAATATCTGTATTTACCATTACTCCTCTTTAGTCACAAAAGAAACTTGAGAGACATCAAAATAAGCGAGATTTAATAATAGAATGAATGTTAATTTTTCAGCAAATATTTTTGAAAAAATATAATTTTTTCCTAAATTTTTTTTCTTAGATACCTATAAATTTTCCCTGATGAGGAAGTCTAAATTGGCTTTGAAACATGTTGGAACCCTGTAGTAATAGTTTCCATATTTTTATATTTGTCTCTAATAAGCCAAAAATTGGATTGTCTAAAATCCAATTTTTGGCTTATTAGAAACATATATAAAAATATGAAAACTATTACTGCAGGAATCCAACATGTTTCGAAGCCAATTTATTTAGACTTCTTTATCAGGGAAAATTAGTTTAGAAAACTAGTTAATAATAGTTTTCATATTTTTATATTTGTCTCTAATGAGCCAGAAATTGGATTGTCTAAAATCCAATTTTTGGCTTATTAGAGACAGATATAAAAATATGAAAACTATTACTGTAGGGTTCCAAACATGTTTCGAAGCCAATTTAATTAGACTTCCTCGTCAAGGAAAATTTATAGGAATCTAAGAAAAACAATTTAAGAAAAAATGATAGTTTTTCAAAAATATTTGCTGAAAAATTAACATTCATTCCATAATAAAATCTCGCTTATTGTGATGTCTCTCAAGTTTCTTTTATGACTAAAGAGGAGTAATGATAAATACAGATATTGAAAACCAATAATTAAGAAAAAAAATTTAAACGGCAAACTCAAACGAAAATAATAAATATTCAACTTATCCTTTAACTTATTTATGCACACATCCAGGCAATATTAATTACACAGTCTAAATTAGATGAAAATTGTTTTTTAATCTCACATGTCCAATACAAATTTTATAATTACTTTTTGTATTCTTATTTCCAGAGATCCCAGCGGTTGAGAAGTTCAATTTTAGGGGAAATAAGAGGGATATATTTTCGAGAAAAGGGGATTTTTGTTTAAAAAGAGGGAATCATTTTTGACTAAAAATACTGAAGACTGAATAAATGTTAATAAATGGAATGTTTTTAGAAAATATCTCAAATTTTATTAACAAATAAAGTTACATGTCTTACTTATAGGTAACAAGATAGAGCTGATAGAGTATAGACGAAAAAATATCTCTGTTAATTAACAATGAGATATTTTTTTTCTAACTGGAAAAAGAATCAAATATAATTTTTTAATCATAGATTTGAAAATTTCTCGGTTATAGGCACAAACAAGAATATATTGTTTAACTTTAAAAAAGTATTTAAAACGTATTTTAAATAAAGTACATTAAAAGATTTTTAAATAGCGATAAAAAATTTTTAAAACAAATTTAAAACTTTATTTCTAGATGATCAGAAAATAAATTATTGATAGTTGACAGCAATCGCCATTTTTGAATGTAATAAATTTCTATTTATGATCATTCTTGAAAAAAAATTTGAAAAAACTTCGAAAAAAAGGGGAAAGGGTGTATAGGGGACTGATTGTGATCCCTGTATTTTGTATTGTGAAAAATAGTTGATTGCGGTTGACTAGAGAGATTACTATTTTTTGAGTTAAATTAACTGAAAATCTAGATGATTTTACTAGTTTTTTTAAAGTTGATTTTACTGTAGATTTGAACTACAATAATAATCCAATTTCTTTCGGTGTTAGGGCGGAGCTTAAAAATCGAGAGTGAAATTTTTTTAAAAACTGCGCGGCATATTTTTCCTCTTGATGAGAGAAACCCTCCAGATTTTTTTCGAATTTTTAAAAGCAGTTTTCAAAATTTCAAAGACTTCCCGACATCATTAAAACTTTTCCAAATTTGCAAAAATTCAAGGGAGTTTCTCTAACCAAGAAGAAAATATTGGTCGGTATAATTATATTTTAAAATTATAATTCAGACAAGTATTTTGGCAATTTTACTTTCCAAACGATATCAAAAATGGGAAGGAATACGTATATTGTTAAGACATAATCTCTCACGCTATTAATTACTCTAAAATAGTTCAGAAGTGTGCCATGCAAGGAAGACAGGAGATTCGGCTTGTCTGAAATTTCTGAATAAGACCAGTGTTATCTTCAGACGTACCGTTACCTGAGATTTCTTTTTGTTCATTGGACACAATATTGTTGTGCTCAAGCTTTATTCGCCATAATGACTCGTACTTTTTTGTACCAATTCAATGGTCAAGTACTGGTTCAAATTTTTTTCTTATTTCCGACTGGTTTCTAACAAAAGACACGAGAAGTCTAATTCTAAGCTATAAACGAAATTTGCCTGTTTTCTTACAAAATGAAATGATAAAAACAATTCAAAATGCAACGATAAAAAATAATTGGATAATTATTTTCAAATTATTTTCCAGATTTGAATTGATAATGACAAACGATACGAATATATTGTTTTCTTATTTTGAATCTCGACATCCAATCTGACTCGCGATCCAACTTAAGTAATCTCTGAGTCATTAGCCCACTTTTGTACCTTCTTCTTCGCTAAGAGGATTCCTCAACAATGTGCCATAACTTCGTGCCTCTTCATTAAAGTGAAAATCGATTCTCGCATTGTAGATTTATAACCGGAAGATGCCTTTGATTTAAGAACAATGAGAAAGTTTTTTAAAAAAACGCGGTTATTTTTTTTCGAAATCAGATGCGATTCCGCGAAACATGAAAGCTGAACATCTGGAGTCAATATAACTGCCAACCACGTGTCAGGTGAAAAGAATCGACTTTCAATAAAGAAAAGTCTGTGGCGCCAGTTCCATCAATAATTCTTCAGAGATCGAAAAAAAAACTTTTTACTTAAACGTGAATATCAATTCATTCTCATATATGGAAATAGCCTCGAAGCGAAAAAGTGATTCCAACATACATAAAATCATTTCATTATTTTAGAATGCTAAGAGCCCATAAGACTGCAATGTGAATTGCGTAATAATAAAAGTCGACGTAATTAGTAAAAACGTTAAGATCTCCAAGGAAAGAAAAGTCGTCCGATTTCATTGGCGATTGCAGAACGTCATTTACATTATAATTCCTGCCCGCGGTGAACGCATTAATCGAATCAACGCTGAGATTTCGCTGCTGCTCGACTGAATACTCATATAAATAATCATTATTTCATATAAAGATATCTATTAAGTAATTTCTTTTGCTCCCAAGAATATTACGATCAACAGCACTTGCATAAGCGAGTATAAAAAATATAAATACCTTAGTATGACTTCCTATATTCAATCCAATCCAATCTAGTCTTTATTATTAGTCCTGGGCTCCGGAATGTACTCTCTGCAACAAACATACAATTTTTGCATTAGTAAGAAAGTCAATGTACCTTTAATGAGAAACTGTATGTAAAAGTATCATTCTTATGTTAATGATCAGTTTTGTGTTTTGCAACAGAAAATTTCATTTTCTTACCTAATAATACATTATTTCTTATTGTTAAATAATATATAATAATATGTTCAATAATATTATTAACTAACTGTTTAAAAATAAAAATAAAAATTTACTGTACAGAAAATCATTTTAAACATTCGTTTGTATCACGTAACGTGTCTTTAGTTCGGAATTTATTAACTTTTCTTTTTGATTATATGGGCATCAAGATATTTGGTTGAATCAAGAATGAATGAATCAAAGAACAACATTTATTTTCTGAATGTAGATATTTAGATGCTGATAATAATTTTGTTAAAGAAAATAATGTTTCTTCTATTTTTCAATAACTTATTTTTAAATATTGTATTTTTTAGGGGAAGAAGGTTCGATCTTAATCACTTTTCGCCCATTAAACCTATTTTTCGCAGTTAATTTTATTTTAGAATCGTGATTAGACGCTGGATAGGGAATAGATATTCGCTCGGCGTTGGTATCGATATACTCATAAAATAAACGCAATGATTACGTTTATTACCGCGAGCATGAACGAGTTGCATTTTCTTTCATCAGCGTCCTTCATCCCTTTTTTGAGTCTTGATCAATAAACCTTTACACAGTTATACTTCTAATAGCAGTCTCTTTTCCTTGACGTGGATGCGCTCGTATATTTTTTACAAATCAAGGGCGCAACCACAACGTATAATTTGCGAGAGTCGTTAGAGGTGCAGAGAAATGTACCTGATTTTTTGAACGATTAAATGAATGAAATAACTTAACTCAAATTTGTCTTAAAATACAGTACTAATTTAAAAATTATAAAAAGAAATATTGTAAGCTTTTTATCATTAAATCTATTTCTTTATTACAATTTGTAAGTTGTAAATTAGAACTATATTTTAAAACGAATTTGAGTTTAAAAATAAACCAAATAAAAGAAGTGTTCAGCAGAATTTAAATTAATCAAATAATTTTAATTTTAATTTAACTTTAACTACCTATTAATTTTTAGAGATTATTATAAAAGGAAACACATACAAAAGAACTTGATTATTTCGAAAGCGTTTTAGAAAATCGTTTGCACTTTCCTCCAAAGACATTTCTAACCTATCCCACGTTCTCTTCCTGCGTATGTTAATCATTACGTACGTTACAGTGCATCCGCTTTTGAAGGTATTTAGAACGAATGTGGAAAGATGTTTTTTTTTTCTAAGTTTTCTGCAAGAAAGAAGAAATGTGTGATCATCTAAAAAAATTAATTACCAAATGGGAATTATTTCATAATTATATAATTTATATGGCCTTTCACTCAGAAAAAAGTTTTTTACATTCAAACAAAATCTTTATGAATTAAAAATATAATTGCGTTGCTGTGGGGTCAAAAAAACATTTTTTTGATTTAAAAAAATATTTTTTAAATAAAAAAAAGTTTTTTAAATATAAATCAGAGGGTAAAATCGAAATAATTTGAATTTCCGTTAAAACCCATAAAAATTTCGGCTTCAGTTTCCGCTTTTCAGTTTTTACAAATATCGGTTTTTTTCGGTTTCGGTTTTACTCCCTGATATAAACAAATTTTCATATTGAATCAAGAAGAATAGGTTTAAAAACAATATTTTTAATCTGAAAATAAGTTTACTCAAAGTTTATACTCCACTTTTTAATTCAATTTTGAAAGAAGAATGTAACACTACACTGTTAGAAAACTTTATAGCAATTCTTCTGCAAATATATTGGAAGTAGTTTGCCTAAACGTAAAGTGATTTTACTATACATGTTTAGTAATTTTACTACATACACAGTTTTACAGTTCAACACCTTATATTTTCAGGCAATAATAGTTTCTCGTGAATTTGGTTAATCTTGAAAATATACCTGGAAAAGCAAGCTAAATGCGATTATTTTTAAATATGAAAAATGACTTTTAGGTTAAGGTATTATGGGCACGAAAAATAATAGGTTTCGGGAAAAAATATTTAATTATATTTTCTAGAATTGCAATCTTATTATTGATGGCACTGTTAAAAAAATAAAGCTTATTTTTCATAAAAAAATTTGGAACATACATACATACATCCATACATACATGCATGCATACATACATACACACACGTGTGTGTGTAAATAAGTACATACATACACACACACACATATATATACACACATGTGTAATGTTCAACGATGATGTGGTTAAACTTCTTTAACGCCCGAGCAGTTGATAAATTGAAAAAATATCGTAAATGATGGAAAACGACGTCAATCGGACAAATTTTATTGATGTAAATTTCCCATGTTTACTGGTTTTGTTGAGTTACCTCTCTAAACCTGAATTAGTAGTTTTCTACTAATGAAATAGTGCCGAATCGTTTACCAATTGCTTTAGTAAGCATTTCTACTAATTATTGGTAGAAAACTACTAATTCATAGCAGAAAACTACTAATTCACTTAGTAAGGCTTACTAAATAAATTAGTAACCCTTACTACGTGAATTAGTAGTTTTCAACTAAAAATTAGTAGAAATGCTTACTGAAGCAATTGATGAACGATTCGGTACTATTTCATTAGTAGAAAACTACTAATTCAGATTTAGAGAGACTGGTTTTGTCTTGGGAGCGGAGCGTCATGTTCTCGCTCTCATATATTTAAAATTAAAAAAAAATTTTTTAATTTCTTATCATTTAATCAGAAGTTTGTGCTTTTTTACTCTTTGTTTCTTAATTTATTACTTGTCACCATACCTAATTTTCTAACACCACAAGAACTCACGTTCCGATAGTATGACTAGTCCATGATGTCTTTAATTAAATGATATTCTCTTGAGGAGGAGATCAGTCTGATCTTGAACGTTGGAAAAATTACATCAATAAAATTTGTCCGATTGACGTCGTTTTTCATCATTTATAATATTTTTCCAATTGAAACATACAAAAATTATTTATTTGAAAAAAAAATTAGTTTCATCAAACTCTTTTTCTTCTTGCTTCTTACCAAATTTTTAAAAATAAATAGATTTTAATGAATAATAGCTTATTTTCTCGAGAAAAAGATTCTCTACAACTTGACCTTATCGTTTTGAAAATAAATTTTTACTAGCTGAAATCATTAACAAATATTTTTTCAAACAAAAAATTTTATAAACAAATAACTATATTTGATACTAATTTATTTATATTTAAAAATTGAGTGCAATTAGATTGTAGAGAATCTTTTTCCCAACAAAATAAGCGATTATTCATTAAAATTGTATCATTTTTTTAAAATTTGGTAAGAAACGATAAGAGAAAAAGTTGGATAGAAAATCAAATTTTTAAAATAAATAATTGGTGTGTACAATTTTTTGCATAAAAAGTAATATTTTCTCTGTTAAATAATACTATCAATAATAATATTACAGTTCATAAAAGTATAATTAATTTTGTTTTCTCGAGACCTGTTTTTTCGTGCCCATAATACCTTAAGTTTGTTATTTCTTGATTTTTTCAGTGATTCTTGAACTAATGCTGATTTATATCAGTCTAGTTTAATAGTGAAATAATACTTTATGTTATTTTAATGCAAATGACTTTGATAATAAATTATAAAAAGCGTAGGTAATAATGAAAGAAAACTGTATTGTAAAATTAGTATACATGTACTGTAATTTTACTTTACATGTATGTATTGCAATATAAGATTCCTATACGAGTGAAAATAAAAAAACCGACGAAAATATGTTCCGCGAAAATTACGCTCTTATTCATAAAAATATCCTGTTTTAAATATAAGGATATTTTAGCACTCTACAATGTCCTATGCTTACATTTATCCATATGCTGCTAAAATACACGTAAAATCTTTTAAATAATATCTGAAAATGTCATCGTGTCACTTGTCCCTGATTATATGTATAAGTATTCGAAAGCCTTTTTGCAGTCTTTTAAAGTAAAATTGGATGCTTTTCTAGATACACCTCTTCTCTATTACTCCTAAAGATAAAAAAGAAGTTAATAATCGTTTGATTAATTTCAATTTCAAGAAACGAATAGCTTTTCATGTGTCCCCTGATTTGAATTTCAGTTTTGGTCATCGTGTCCAGAGACACATTTCGTCGGATTTTTTAAAGAAAATAGTAGTTTTTCATATTTAAACCACAAAAAAGTGAATACTGACGTAAATTTTACAATACATTATGTGAAAATCTGTCAAAAATGTAAATAAAATAAGCAATTAACAAATTTCACAAAATTTCAAAAACCATACATCTTTGTAATGTCATCGTGTCCAGCGTTTTTTCCAGATAAGTACACTTGTTATAAGGCAAGTTATACGTGAAAATATTGTCCGTAAAAACTTATTCGCCCTTACAAACTCGCAATTTAAAAAAATTTATATTAATGGAATAACCTTTAAAAAAGAATTCCTTTTCATAGATTTATTGTCATCGTGTCCTACGACCATTTTATGATATCTTGAATCAAGTTAGTCGTTTTGTTTGAAAAGAATAATAATTTTCAAATAGGCTAACGAAAATAGAAAAAGATTCTTTTCAAAAAATTCATATTATTTATCATTCAATGTAATTACGATATTATTGATTTACAATAAATGTTGAAATATATATTTAATTCGTTCTCTATAGTCCATTCATGTATTTTGAGGGCTGGAGATTGTGAAATTAATATTACGTTGGTTAAAAGAGGTTAAAAAAAGACCATAAATAAATTCTAAATACGATTCTTGATCTTGATCTCTACTATTTTTGTCATATTTCAGATGCATACTAACAGAAAAAACGTGCTTTAATCAAATTTGCAATATTTTTTCAACAAAAATTATTAAGTGAATATTGGCGATTTTTTTATTTTCTCCCATACCACTATTGTAAATTTACTACATTTTTGCCTTAGTAAAAGTGTAGTAAAATTGCTAATATTTCTAACAGTGTAGTAGAAATATTAGAAATATTACATATTTAATTACAAATATTACAATATTTTGTCTTTTTATCATTAAATTCATTAAATCATAAATTCTGAACATCCTATTACCAATCATACTTCATACCATATAGAGAAACACTTTTAAAAACTAAAAAAGAAAGTTATTGATTAAAACTAGTTGTGAATCCGGAAACTTTCTAGTACAAACAATGTTTTCCTTTGTCTAACATCCTTCGTGGAGTTGAATACAGCATATAACGGACTTAATCAGCGTTGCATCGAAGGGATTAGCCTAATTGAATGTAAAGTTGAGGTCCCGCGTTTGTTTAACACTTAACGACTCTATACATGTAGTCTCTCTCGCGTAAAGTCCATTCAAGGCGATTATATGACCCGGAATAATTTGTTTCGTCGGTTTCTGGCGTGTGCCTCCAACGCGAACCTTGGTCAATAATTTCGCCGCGCTTCCGGACAGGTGGAGTAACGGGATATACTGGAATTTAGGAAGGCCGAAGCCTCGAGCTGTATATCTCATCTGAGCTCATATACATATACATAAACATATCCGCATGCACACACATGAACCATATTTTCTGTAATTTACGCGCACGTGTTCGCGTAAATGTCCACGGATGTCTGAACACGCTCTCCCGTGATGATCGGATTCACTCATGTGTGGTTCTTCCTAATTTCTCAAGATCGCGACTCTGTGAAAATGTTTATTATTATATACTTAAAAGCATTTACTGTTATTTTCCAATACTTATTACACCTATATTTCTATGTAATTTGAAAACTGTAAAGCGTGCAAGTTTTTAAATTCCGAATCGTATCAGTGCGAAATATCTATGCTTTATAACTGTTACTGAATATCTTTTATATTTCACGTATCATTTAGCACAGAAACGTTTTGAGATCGCAAGAAGCTTTATTATCTTTGGTTCTCTTTCGAACGATAACGGAAGAGCAATCTCTCGTTAAAACTTTATCAGAACAATTTTCTTAGAGTAAACGATCCTTTGTAATTTATTATCAACTCCAGGAGCATCCTTATTTTACATCATTTTATAGCTGCAAGTAATTAACCACAATCACGTAATAAATTCGCATAGGCATAATATATTCAATATTTCTTAAAAATAGTTTCTACTTTTCGAAAATAGTACTAGTAATAGTAATAAATACTACATTTTTCCGAGTTGACATTATGTCAATATTATTGTGCAATGGTTAATAGATTCTTGAAACAAAAAAATATCTTACGTTGGCACCAACATCAATTAGCTAAATTGAATTACACATTGGCGTAATAATTAAAATGAATTCCTTGAAACTTGTTCTCAACCTTCGTTCTCAGGGAAGATATACTAAGTACTAGCCTGTTTAGATAAGCGAGTGCCACTGTAACAAATCCGCGTACCATCTTGCCGGACTGCTCTTTTCCTCTCAGAGGGAAATTATCCTCTCATTAAGGGAAATTCCTCTCAGTGCCAATTAACGTAATTATCGATTTTATAACAGAACATCGTTAATGCACTTGGAGAAATAAAATAATAAAGATAATTGCAGGAAGAAGTTTATGTGGTTACCAGTGCGGATATTCGATGGTTGTCTCTGCACTTACAGATAGATGCAGCGAATAGACTTTGATTTATAATCAGTTATTAAATAATAAATAAAAATACTAATTTATAATTTAATAAAAAATATGTTTAAAGTTTAATGAATTACCTAAGGTATTTCATGCGACACGACTACTGATACTGCGGAAGTTTAGGAGCTGGTCTTCAACTCATTAAGAAATAAATTAAAACATCTCAACCGTCACAAAATAAGTTAGACCGTAATTTTAACTTTTGATCATTTGATACCATTTATGATCATGTACAACCTGTTCTAATTATTGGATGCAACACTATGAAAAATTTATCCAAAGAAATATAATTTACTGCTATGATAACTATGCACATAAATTTTGCATAAAAATGACGTTTTTTTAAAAATTAATCTTGAATTCTCGATCTATAAAATGTGGAATCTGATATTACATCACGTGGTGAAGCCTCCACAGGTGAATGATTTATCAGTTTTATGCTTATTATACGAATAATAAAATAATCATTATCTGTGTCACAGATTATAAAATCGATCTTGCAAGGTGGTTCTGATTTTTCGATAACGTCCTGAGTTTGCGTAACGATCGCCCCTTGGCACTTGTGTGATTATCTCCAAGGAAAATGCAGGAAGCTTGTAAGACAACGCACAGTGGTTCAGAATTGGATTTTTGCGGACAAATCAGTCTACAAGTCACAATTTTTATCCGATTTAGACGTTCTTTTTTCAAAATTGAAATTGAATAAATTCCACAGTGATTCTTTTAGGCAGATTTTTGATTTCTTACTTTTCAAAATTCTATGAAAACAACAAAAGTAGAAAAAATGTTGTTTTCAGAAAAATCATTATTTTAACGCGGCAAAAATGATTTGTGTAAACTGAATGTCAAGTAAAATCAATGCATTTGCAATTAAAGTTCGTAAATAATCGATTTGATGTGTAACTTAATTGTTACAAGCAAATTTTGTAAACAATTACTCTAATGTACTATTTTAGCACAGGAAACTTTCTTTCTTCAATAAAATTGCTAAAATTTATTATGAAAGTGTCATCTAGTAAAAAAACATTGACAAAAATTAAGAATTATTATTGTTGTAATCAAATTTTATAAACATATACTCCAATTTAACATTTTTAAGCGGAAAAAAGTATTTTCTGGCTTAACCCTTTAGCTACCAGCGTTGCAAATTTGCAACGTTCACTTTTTTCGATTTTCTCGAATTTCCATGTAATTAACTTAAAATTCTGCAAAATGAATATGTGGATTGGATCAAAGTGGAGAATTCCGCATCTCGTAAGGTGGTCATAAGTAATCGTATTCTTAATAGAAACCGAGAAAACTCAAAAATTAAAAAAAACTTTTAATACAGAAAATAGTAAAAAATTAACCATATATTATTCCTGAATTTTTTCCGCATTTTTTGACAACGGGAAAAGGATCTGGTAGCTAAAGAGTTAAAATTACTGATATTTGTTAAGAAAGTGTCAGCTAGTAACAAAACATTGTCAAAAATTAAGAATTGTCATTGTTATAAAGAAATACTTGAAATTGATATATTTAAACAGAAAAAAGTATTTTCTCGCTTAAAATTACTGAGATTTGTTATGAAAATGTAAGCCAATAACAAAACATTGTTAAAAATTAAGAATTGTTATTGTTATAAACAAATATTATAAAAAAATACTCGAAATTGACATTTTCAAACAGAGAAAAGGTATTTTCTGGCTTAAAATTACTGAGATTAGTTATGAAAGTGTCAGATATTAACAAAAAATTGTCAAAAATTAAGAATTGTTATTCTTATAAACAAATTTTACTAACAAATACTCAAATTTAACACTTTTAAATATAAAAAAGTATTTTCTGGATTAAAATGACTGATATTTGTTATAAAAGTATCAACCAGGAACAAAACATTGTTAAAAATTCAAAATTGTTATTGCTATAAAAAATTCATAAATAAACGTTTAATTTTCATACTCTTCTTTAAGGTCAGTATATTCTCTGATCAATCCTGATTAAAATTTTTCTGATTTATTTTGAGCTACAAAAATGAATCGACAATAAAATATTTTCTTTGCTAAAAAAAAACTGCATTTGTTCATGATATTTTTTAAAGCAATACGTTTTTATCATTAAATAAAGTAAATCTTAACAGATATAGAAAATAAAGAACACTTTCATAACCAATGGCAGTAATTAAATCACTTTTTCTGCTTGAAAATGTAAAATTTGAGTATTTGTTTATAAAATTTTGATTATAACAATAACAATTCTTAATTTTTGACAGTTTTGTTATTAGCTGACACTTTCATAACAAATATCAATAATTTTAAGCCAGAAAATACTTCTGCTCTGTTTAAAAATGTCAAATTTGAGTATTTGTTTATAAAATGTTTATAAGAATAACAATTCTCAATTTTTGACTGGCTGACATTTTCATAACAAATCTTACTAATTTTAAGCCAGAAAATACTTTTTTTCCCACTTAAAAATGTTAAATTCAAGTATATTTTTATAAAATTTGTTTATAACAAAAACAATTCAACGTTTTTGTAAATGTTTTGTTGCTAGATGACACTTTCATAATAAATTTAGCAATTTTATTGAAGAAAACAATTTTCCTGTACTAAAATCGCGCATTAGAATAACTGTTTATAAAATTTGCTTATAACAATTAATTTACTCATCACATCGATTATTTACGTACTTTGATTGCAAATTCATTGATTTTACTCAACATTCAATTTACACAAATCATTTTTTTCGGGTTAAAATAATGATTTTTTTGGAAACATTTTTCTACTTTTGTTGTTTACATAGAATTTCGCAAAAGCAAAAAATTAAATATCGGCCTCGAGGGATAACTGGGGAATTTATTTAACTTCAATTTAAAAAAAAAAAAGAAGGTCTAAATCAAATGCGAAAATTGTGACCCGTAGACTGATTTGTCCGCAAAAATTCAATTCTGAACCACTGTGCAACGGGAAAAAGTGATGGCATTTGCCTGCATCAATTTTGTCCACACTATTAAAAAAATACCTGAAAATGCAAGCAATGCATATATTATTAAACTTCCGATATAGACATTAAAAGTGCCTTTTAAAATATTTTTTAACAGTGGATCATCCACTGATAAAATCAGCAGACATTGGAGATCTTTGTACTATTTTTCGTTCATTAGAGATTAGAAGATCGTAAAAAAAAAGATAAACTTCTTTGATAGTCTATTTATGTAAAATAAATATAATTTTGTTTCTATAATATGAATAGTAGAATGAAAGTATTTTTACCTTTCTTTTATTTTACACAGTGCAGACTTGTTTTTTTTTAAACCTGATCGGTTTCGCATTGGCATGTGAGGTAACCATCGAGAGACTCTTAAAAAAACTATTTGGTAGAAAGACCGTAATTAACGAGAGAGACTTCATTACCACTCACATGTCTGAAAACCTCGATGCAATTACATAAGGGCTTCTCTCAGATGCAGGAATAACGCTTATGTAATATCTGACTTCATTTCTCATGCACGCAAAGAGACAATTTACACGAGAAATATTCTGACAGATCGTATGCTTTAATGCTTTAGTAGGATGAATGAAACTTCTAGAAAATTTGCATTTTATCGTGACTGCTTTCAGCAACACATTTTCGTGACAAAATATGTGTTTCTCTTTTATAGTTTATCGCGCAAATGATATACTTATTTCCAAAATAGTATTCTTCAAACATTTCTTTTATCTAAACACTACATCACAGAAAAAACTAAGAATAAAATTTGTTCCAGGTAATTTTTTAGGGGGATAAATTTTTATTCAGACAATTTCACATTTTTCAAAATACATGTGTTGTCATGGAAAAATAAAAGAAAATTGAACTGATATTTGGGTAAAATTTTTAATTTTTGTTGCAGGTAATTTTTACCCCAAAATCGAGGTAACCTTTATCTTTCATTTTTTCTGTGATTTTCTGTACATTCACCAAATTATCATATATTTAAATACATTCTGCTTGTTTTTTTTCAAGGATGAGTGTAATTCCTTTTTGACTAAAAGTTCAATAATCAATAAACTGAGTGCTTTGAAATTTGGTTTGAGGGCCTGCTTGTTCAGTAATCAAGACGTTGTGTAGCACATAATGCGGGTTCAGTCATTGAAGAAGTCTTCAAGCGTATGGAGATGTCTTACGAAACCGCGATGACATCACTTTTTCTTTACAATCCGACCCCAGCCCATTCACAATTTCCCATTGTACGACATTCACATTGAATGTAAAAGTATACAATTACAGATCTTTTAAATTATAAAGATCATTTAAAAGATTATCACGTTTTCAGAGGTTCTACCTAAAATAATATTATAAGCAAACTAATCAATTGGCAAAATTGGATCTAAAGTCCTAACACTTTGACGAAACAATTCTAGTCAAACATTTTCATTTTTCCTATGGGATATACCTACTGAAAATACATGTATGATTTTTCAGTCATTGATAACAAGAGAGCATGATTTTGATCTTCAGTAACCGAAAGTAGAATTTTTTAACATGCAAACTGTATCTCTCAGGCTGTCCCATAAATAAAGGGATAGCGCGGAACAATACAGTACAATAGTTCCTGAGACAATGGTGCAAAAGAGAGAGAGAAAGAGAGAAAGTACAGAAAGAGAGAAGACAACAATGGAAATAATAACGACGTGTTTGCAACGCATATGTGTTAACGCATACGTTCAGTGAAAATAGGAGTGTTGTTTTGGTTTAATCGTTTCACGACACGGAAAATGCAAATTGTTAAGGAGATTTTACCGTTTTCATGCAGATATTAAAAACCAGAGAGCAAACCCAAAATAATTTGGGTTTCGATTTCTACTTTTCGGTTAAAACCCTTAAAATTTTCGGTTAAAGTATTCGCTTCTCGATTAAAACTCATAGAAATATTTCGGTTCCGGTTTCCACTTTTCGGTTAAAACCCATAAATATTTCGGTTCTTTTTCGGTTTTTGGTTGTTTTAACTATAATTGAGGTAAATAAATTATTTAGCGTTAAAATTACACACTTTTTTAGTAAGGAAATACAACAAATGATTTCCTGATTTTTAATTGAGATATGTAAAAAATTGTTAAATACATATCTAATGAGCAAAAGGGAACTAGAATGAAGAAAGAAATCAATAGTTATAGATAATCAAAGCTGGAAATCATTTTCTGGCATACATATAATGTATGCCAGAAAAATTCAAAATTTCCAGAAAAACTCAAAATTTAAAAATTTTGAGCTCTAAATTGTGTTCGTGACGTTTCGATCCAGATACGAATCCTTATCAAACACTATTCTGTCAAACAAAAAAGAAAAAAACTATGAACTTTATAATCATTTCCATAAGTGGAATTCAAATTATAATGAAAATCGTAGTAAAAAATTGCCGATAAAACCGGTCGAAACTTTATTATGGGGTTATCGATAATCTCTTTTAATTCTGAATAATTTTCAGTTCACATGAAGTATTTAAAGTGAATTTTTTATTTTATAAATCTAAATATTCTGTAGAATATTAAATAAATACAATATGTAAATAAATAGATGAATACATATGTGTATAATATATGTATAAATACAATGAAAGCTCGATTTAAGGCCGGTTTCGGGGGTTATTACGCACTTTGTTGCTACGCTACTTGCGCGACACCGCTGAGCTCCGAGCTTAGCTTTCCTCGTCCCCTTGGACCCCTTGCCCACAAACTAACACACACTCACCTATAAACTAATTCCTGGAATGTCTATCCGAAGCGGCCTTCAACAGCGATTTCAATGTATTTACTTTTGGCCGCTTTGAATGTTCAAAACTTCAGAGGTTATTTTCTTAAGAAAATTCCACTCCGATTCCAAATATTGCAAAAGAGTAATTGTCTTGAGAAATTGGCCTGTAAATTAAGCCCTTTTACCCTTTTTTATATCAGTTTCGAAATTTAGATCAAGGTTGAGTTATCATGAGAATTTAAAGCAAACTTTATATAACGCAACATCAACCAGTTCAGAATGCAGTAATTGATCTGCCGCCTAAAGATATTGGATAACATTGCTCGAGATTGAATTATAGGAAATGATTTTGTCTCTTGTTCTTTCTCTCAAGAGTCTGCATCACATTATAATTTATTACATTCAACCACCTAGTTCTAATAATTAATATAGCGCAACTAAATAACTATACTCTGCCACTGAATTGCCAATTAGTGTACCTGCTAGGTGTCAATGATTGATGCGTTTCTTTCATTCCCATTAATGAACTTTAGTTATAGCTGCACTTCATCGCAATTTTACTCGCTTCTAACAAAATTTGCATATAAATCGAAGTGAATCTGATACCCATCATAATTTCACTTTCATGAAAGTGAAAATTTTTACTGAATTGATCTTGATGATTTCAAGAAATTCCAATGGTAGAACAATCATTATCCTTTTACATAATCACATTTTGATTTCAATTTGTCTGGTAAGAAATACTGTAAATGAGTAAAAGGGAGTTTTTTATTGTACGTGTTTGTCAATGACCTCTAAAGTAAAAAAGAGTCGTTAAAGTAGCTTTGAAATAAATAGAAGTTTAGGCACAAAACCTTTGCCATTGTGAGTGTTAACCGTGTAAATTTAAAGGAAGTTGGACATCACGGTTGAGAATTCTCACTCCTTTTACCTTCGCGGTAGCTAGACATGAACCTATTCTCAACTTTAACCCACCCTGGCTCGCTCAATCAACGAGGCGAACGTCCGTTCGGCTCGCATTGCAATTCGCATTACACCAACCCATTGTAGTGCCAATTACAGTGAGTTCCTTTTCACTTGTCAAATTGAGCAACAATTAACATAAAATGCCCTCTAGCAAACAATTTCGCTGATGCCTTTCAATCTTCGTCATAATCAATTTCAAAATATGATTACTGAAAGAATCCAATTAATGAAAATTTACTTCTTTAATGACATCACAATTTTCAACTGAAAGGTGTTTTTATTTCTGCCTGGATTATTTTGGACTGTGCAGTAAATTATCTGTTGTTATTAAAGTAGATTTATTTTAAATTCAACTGAAATATTAAAAAGCATATAAATTAAGGAAACAGCGGTCTTATTATTGAAAAAGGCAACGTAGTTGCTTTATCGAATCTGTGCGATGCATATTCAAGAAATGTGCCTACGTTTCTTATTTTTTATAGATAAAATGTCGAAGAAATAATATGCACTGACCTCGAATAGCGATTATTTCTTTTCGCAATAACTTTCCAACTTGTCTATCGACACCTATTGATTCTGCAAGTTGTATCGTGTGCAACTTTGACGTCTCGAATACGCGTCCCATTTATTCATAGATAACTTTAAATATAAGCTTAGTACTTAGATAATTAATACTATTAAATCCATCTTTTCATTTTGTATAGTGCACACTAACCCAGAAAAATAAAATATTTATTTTAGTGATATTTATTTCATGTTTTCCAAGAGGCAATCAAAAAGTTTTTTTCTATAGTGTAATAAGTATTTTAGAAGAAATAAATGCAAGGTGGAAAGTTGCTTGATTAAAAGTAGAATAAAACGTGAACTAATTAATGCATAAGCAGCCTTTGGTGTCAATGAAGATGGTAAACAGAAAGAAATTTCTAATCCCGAAGGTACGAAGAAGTCTTGTTCCTTGATGTCTTATCTCTCGACTTATCAACCTCATAAAAAAAATGTTTTCGACTGCAGTCATGAAGACGACTCATCGAGCCGGCCTTCCGCATTGAAATACGAGTTTTGCAAAGTGTACCGATGATAACGGTCGACATTGAAATTCTACGTGACATAAAGACAGGTAATCCTTACCAATGTCATCGGGCCGTTGACGGAAATCATAGAGGTATTCGGATCACTGCAATAATCCACGTGTATCCGGTCGGCTTTTTCTTTATAAAAAATTCCAAACGTGACTTTGACATGATGAGGTGTTGTACATTTTATAAAGCTATATTTAATCGCCATTAATGTTCCCCAAGAATTTTATACTGAGTATTTTTTTTTAAATCACATTATTACACTTGTTTCGACCACAAAGGAAAGAAGTAGTTAACGATACAAACAATGCGGATAAAAATGAAGGTCAAGAATGATTGTCATTTTTTTACGTGAATTCCAATCAAAGCATAGTATCATTTTTGTAATTTCAGACTTCACAGCTCAAAATACCCTCCAAAAGAAGGAAAAAGAGTATTTTTCACTAAAATAGGAGAATGTTTTAGGAATATATTACATTAAATACAAATTTTACGTTTCCGTGTGTGAAGCCAACACAGAAAAAACTGAGGATGAAATTTGTTGCGGATAATTTTTCAGAGGAATACATTTTTATTCAGAAAACTTCAAGTCTTTCAAAATACATGTGTTGTCATGGAAAAACAAAAGATAATTTAACCCATTTTTAATTTAACCGATATTTAGGTAAAATATCCTGTGAAGTTAATTTTTGTTGCAGATAATTTTTACCCCGGAATCGACGTAAACTTATACAATATAGAAGGCTTCTAATTTTATATTGTGCAATTCTATTGGATTTTATTAAGTCAGATCGCATTCAAGGGGAAAACCGAGAAGAAAGAGGAAAAATGGAAAGTTGCTTGAAAAAAAGGGAAATCTTTTTAAAAAGGGGGAAAAATAGGGGAATTGGAGCAAAGATTTAATTTGTTGCAACATTCTAATAATAAAATTGAAAGTAACATAAATATTTTTTGTTGCAGAGGTCGGGAGGAAAGGCCTTCTGCCATGGTCTTGACTGTGACAGAAGACACTCCGGCAGACATGTTGGCTGGAAGCATGGAGCTTCTGGTTCAACTGCCAAGAGACCACAATGTCCAGACGCAGAGAGTCACAGTCCAGAGAAGGTAATTTTTTTCTCAAAACCTGAATGATTAAAAAACACAAAAATCCAAATACAACAAGAAAATATCATTTGTATTTTGTTTTTTCGAGTATTTTCTTTTGTAGAGAAGTCTTGTGCAGACATAGAAAGAAGTGTTTACACGGTATCGTTTTTTTGTCTCTCCACGTGTCGAGTCTTTGCTCACCTCTCATTTCAATCTCATTTTGTCCCGTGTAATCGTATCCGTGGTGGTCGTGGTTTTGACGCGTTCAAAGAAATGAGAACACCTTCCAATGATCATCGGAGCGTACACATTCAACCATTCGATGGTAAACTGTCCGTACCATCGATTCCCTTTTACGTAATCATTCAACCACGGTTGGTCGCACTTGATATCAGCACTTCGTCCTACTGAGCAATAAGACCAGATTTCCATTCCAAAAACACCTTCTTAAACCCACTCTCAATTTATCTAAAACTCATTCTACGATTAAAAAAAAATATTCCACACATTTTTTCTACTAATACCTATTTGAGAATAACATTTAACAATATTTAATATTCATTAAATGATGATGATTAAAACATGATAAATCCATTTTAACATAAGGGTTACTATCCTGTGAAATAGTCAAGAGATAGTAACCCTTACAGTTCAGGTACCTGGTAGTTTTTTTCCCCCGAATAATTTCCAGACGCGATTTTTTTTTTAAATAGCTTCTTGACGGGGATCTGAATGACCTCCAAAAATTTGTAGAACATATCATTTGCCAAAGGGGGGTTTTTTAAAAAAGAATTTTCAAAATTTACGTTTGCGTGGAGAGACCATTTCCATTGCGTTGTAAAAAAAAGTTCAAATTAAAAAAGAAAATATACACAATTCTAAGAAAAACAAAAAAAAAGAACCTTCTATTTCTAATAGATTTCGAGACAAGGTAAGTTTAAAAAAACCCCTTTTTTTCTGAATTTCGTCGAAAAATCACTACTTTTTATAACTTTGTGTGTACCATCTGACCGAATGATTTTATGAAAAAATGTTCAACAGACGAGTGAAAATTGAAGTATTTATCTTTAATTTGCCGTAAAGGACAAAGTCCTAGCTCTAATAGGTCGGCAGTTATGACCTTTAAAAATACATTACTTTTGACCTATTTTTCGAGAAAACCCCTGCGGAGTTTTTTCGAGACAGGGCGTTCCATGGGCAAAGTACAATAGTGATGAAACTAGAGGATGAAACGAAGTAAACAAAATTCTACGTAAATAAAAAAGGACTTCTAGTCCTATTAGTTTGTGGTTTGTGATCTTTTAAAAAGTCCCGGTTTTTTACATTTTTTTCACTAAAATCAGAAAAATTGTGTTTTTTGAAAATGCCTCGTTTTATGTTGATCCTCCGATGAAAGGTCGAGAAAAAAAATTAAAGTAGACTCAATTCTGTGTAAAATGGGATAAAATAAAGTGCCCTAGCCCTAATAGGTCACAAATTATGACCCTGGAAAGTGGACCTTTTTTTGCATATAATCACCTGAGTGTACCTTATGGGGCAAGTACGATCATATTTGAACATTTTTATGCAAATTAATTGATTAGCACTAATTGAAAAGTAAATAATAAATATTGATAACCAATTAATTGTTTATAACAAAATCATTTACACACCTTTTTTTAGTACTTTCTTACCGTTTTTCAGTACTTTTGCGGCAAAAAAGTTATTATAATTTATTATAAATATGTAATATGCCTTTTGTTATTAATAAAAAATTAATTGTTTATAACAAAATTATGTAAACAACTACTTTTAGTACTTTTTGACCGTTTTAGAATACTTATGAGGCAAAAAAGTTATTATAATATATTACAAATCTACAATATGCCTTTCCTTATTAATAAACAAATAATTTTTTATAACAATATAATTTTAAAAAACATGTTTTTTGTACTTTTCATTCTTTTTTTACTACTTTTGTGGCAAAAAAGTTATTCTAATTTACAATGAATATTGAATATGTCTTATGTTAACAATAAAATAGTCATTTTTTATAACAAAATATTTTTCTCAACAGCTTCTCTACATTTTATTATAGAGTTATCTTACAGACACTTGTAATTCGTCCTGAATGTCGCAAAATATATTGAATAATATTTTTTGTAATTAGTACTTCAGTATTTAATTAAATAATTAATTAATGAAGTTCGAATAATTTAATGATTTAATTAATTATTTAATTACTGAAGTACTAATTACAAAAGAAATATTATTTAATAATATTATTAATATTAATTATTTAATATATTATTTTCCCCTTTTCGAAAAAAAGGGGAAAATTTGTTTCTTTTTTGAAAACCAAGAAAGTCAATAAAAGTTAATAAATAAAATATTTTTATAAGAAAATTCAAATTTTATTGACAAAATTACAAGGTGTCTAGCGATCAGTAAATTCGAAATTCCCGGGTTTTTCCTGGACAAATTTTTAATATTCCCGACCAATTTTGAATTTGTATTTTTTCATAGTTCCTCACGAAAGGAACACAATAGCATTTTAATCCTATCTTAAACATTATATTCACTTTTTTACATTTCTACAAAAATAAATATTAATATTCATTTTTATCCCCCCCCCACCCATTTCAAATATTAGTTTTCCGGATTTTCCGATCCGCTAAAAATCCTGAATTATATCGATTGTAACTAAACCAGCAATTAAATCATAAAAAATATTATCAGAGGCTCTATAATGTTCCCGAACAATAATTTTAATGACACGTTGAAGTTATAATGATAATAATGAAAGAGAGAAATTCCGACAGCAAATATTTCTGAACATAAAATTTGTCGACTAAAACTTAACGACATATAAAAATTTTCAACTACTAAAATTGCTGACAAGAGTTTAGATTTCTGAATTATGAAATTGAAAACATTTTAAATTCTCAACAAATCAAATTCCTGAAACTAGTCTGCTAAAATTCTTCAGAATCTTAAAAAAAATCCTTGCTTAGAATACATTAAAATACTCCACAAACTAGACTTTCCGAACCTTTGTAACTTTCTAGAGTTTTCTAAAATCCTTCATGAAATCTTCTGGATTTTTCGACAATCTTCTAGAATTTTCTAGAATATTTTTAATTTTCCATGTACTTGTAGATTCGTTAACTCTCCTAAAATACTTTAAAATTCTCTAGAATCTTCAAGATTTTTTATAATGTTTTAGAATATTTCAGAGATTTCCTGATTCTTCCAGATTCCTCTAAAGTCCTTCAGCATTGTCTAGAACCTTTTAAAATTTTCAAGGAGTTTTTAAAACTCTTATACTTTTTCAGAGTTATAAACTGAAAAAAATGGTTAGTTGGGCCAGCTATTTAGTTTGTAAGATAAGGTAATGCTATTTTATTAATTGGGACAACTATTGTATTAGTTGCAGTGACTATTCAATTAATATCAGCAACCAATAAAATTGCTGCCTTAAATAATAAAATAGCAGTACCATTTCTTAAAAACTAAGTAGTTGGCCCAACTAACCTTTTTCTTCGGCGTAAAAACTTCAAGAACGCCCCAAAACCTACTTTGAATTTTCAAAATCTTCTGGACTGTTTCAGAATCTTTTAGAATCCTCAAAAAATCCTTTTAATTCTATCCTAAACTTCTAGTATCTTCTAGTCTCGTCCAGACTTTTTTTGAAGAGTTTCGAAAATTCTAGAAAATTTTACGAAGATTTTGAAAAGAGTCTAGAAGAATCGTGAGGATTATGGGAGTCTTTTGCAGATTTTAGAGGGTTCTAAAAGATTCTGCAGAAGTCTGGAGTTCAGAATATTCTGGAGGGTTCTAGAAGATACGGAGACAGTATAGTATATTTTTTAAATTATTAAAGAATTTTGGAAGATTCTTTTAGATTTCATAAGATTATAGAAGAACCCGTAACAAAAAAATTCTAGAAAATATTCTAGAAAACCCAGAAGATATTAGTCGGTTATGGAAGAGTTTAGAAGATTTGATTATGGAAAATTTTGGAAGTCGTTCAAAAAGTACAGAAGTTTTAGGGTAGTCTAGAATATTTTAGAAAATTTTAAAAATTTGGGAAAAGTTTTGAAGTTTCTAAAAGATTTTAGAAGACTCTGGATCTCTAATGTTTTAATATTGTGGTACACGTTTTTAGAAGTCGTAAGTTTCTATTTATTCAAATTCTTGGAAAATGAATCGAAACTTTGAATAAAAAAAGGAGAAAAAGGGGGAAAATCCTCAAAAATAGGGATTTTAGGGGATCTTGAGAAAAACAGGAGGAAAAGGGGACTGTGATCCCTGCATTCCCATTAAACATTTAATACTGTCAAATCTGAACTTTTGAAACCCAAATTATGTTTCAGTTTGCAAAAATCTTATTGGAAGCTTCTACTGAATTTTCCTATCAGAAATTTCTTCTTTTTAGTCACTAATTATTAAAAACCCATATTTTGAATTTCCATGAATAAAAACACAAAAAATACGAACCAGGAGACCACGAAAGAATTATTTTTTTGCAACGCGTGGATGGAAAATGCAATTATGTCATTATAAACGCAGGAAGTAGGTTTGCGGCAAAACTTGTGGCAGCTAATTTTTCTAATTACTTGAGCAGTGAACAGAGTTTCGCTCGGTTTGTAAAATGATTATAGTAATAGTTGAAAATTGTGCTGAGACTGTCAATGCCGTTTAGCAAAATGTGCTCCTCGTTTTTTGCACTTTCGCTTTTTCCGCTTACCTTCAAACGAAAAGAAAATTAATCGGTGTGCGTCGCTTTAGAAATTACAGGGATGACAAAGATAACACGCCTTTCTGTGCATTATTATTAAAAACAAAACGAGACTTCACTTTCAGTGCCCTGGACACGAGAAATTTAATCGAGCGCGGAAAGAACGCCTTTTTCATCTCAAATCGTTTCATTTGCTGTATTTTTTCGTTTAGACTTTCACACAAATGAGCTCTTTCCTTTGAAAGTACGAGAAAATGTTCCATGTTATTTTTTTATGTTTATGTCACTTTATTTAAAAAAACGTTAAATCTTATAATTTGATAAAGTAATAATTATTTGATCAAACGTGGTAATTTATTTCAAGTTATTTAAATATTTTTCTATTGAAATTAAACAGAAAATGTCACACCAGAATATATAAGAAATTTATTTTTCCAGTAAATAGTTCTGTAAAAGTACATAGGACATTATGGAGGTGCCAATAAAGGAAGTAAGGATTTCTCTATCTAATATCAAAACAAATTATGCGGAAGGGATTGTCGCTTTTTGTCATAAACCAACATGCGGTATACAACCGTTAACCGGACCACACTGTCCACCGTTAAGAAACATTTCACAAAATGAGAATCGAAGAAACAAATCAAATTCTCACTTAAGATGTGAAATGGTTGACTTGTCTAACGGTCACGTTCTAATCTAAAGTGATGGTGAAAATCCAGTTTGACGGCAAAAACATATAAAAAATGACACGAAAAATGTGTAATAAAACCAAGACACAGATACTGACCGCGAAAAAATTACACTCGTAAACAAATTATTTAAAAAAACTTCGATGAACAGAAAACATTTTTCAATATTACAACATCATCTACCAAGTTAATTTTAAAAAAACTTGTAAATTTAAATTTTAAATTTAAATTATTTTAAATTTATTTATTTTAAATTCAAATTTTTGATTTTAATTTTTAATTTTTTTATTTAAATTTTTTTATACTTTTATATGCTATAAGAGCTGAATCTAAGATAAATAATTAAATTAATTAAATTGAGAAACCAAACTTTAATAATCAATTGAATTACTGCACAAGTAATTTTTTTGTTAAATATAGAATAACATTAATAATATAGGCAAATCAAATTTTTTAATGATTAATTGAAAATTCAATTTCAAATAATAATTTTGAAAAAAAAAAGTTAAATAATGTCAGTTCCAATTAATTTTCTAAGGCCAAAAGGGTCAGGTCACGCCAAGCGTGCACAAGTTCAGCAGGAGGCAGGCAATTCATTTGCAAATTAAGTTCAATCGCAATCATTTCTATTTGTGATCAATCATTTGTCATTTCGCAATCAAGTTGAAGAGTGGCGAGTTATTCCAATCGAGAAGATAGTTTAGATCCTGAGAGCTGTTTTGAGTGGCAAATCATTTATTAAATCTGCCTAGATAATCAACTATTTAAATTGTATTCTTTTCATTAAAAAATAACAAAATAATAATTAATTAAATTTTAAAGAGTTCTGAATTATCATTTAACATTCTAAATTCAAATAATTAATTAATTATTTAACAGTTTCCATATAATTGTAATAAATAATTTGTTCTAGTGTTGAAAAAATTGTGAACTAATTATTTTTACAAAATACCGTATACAAGTTTTATAACTGTCCACTGTCCTTTTTCCCTCTCATTTACATTTTTGTTTTAATTGGCAAAGAAAGAAAATAATTTATGCAGCCTCGAATTATAAACCAGAAGAAATTAACCCAAATTTCGCCACACGGGATATTACAAAAATTTCAGACTTAATATATTAATTTTTTTCCTCTAAGGAAATGACGAATTAAGCTTTACAATGTAGTTTATTTTTCTCGGAAGATATAGAATGTAAAGATATTAAGTGGAAAGTGTTCTTTCAGAAAGTATATAAATTGCTACCTTATATATTTTATCGAAAGAATGCCAGTTTTTTCGATCTCTCCGACTGAAATCGCCTCTCTTAACTAAGAGAAAAAATAAATATATCTCGCGAAAGTCCGGATCTTTCTGAGATTAATGTCAGCATGACGCTTCCCAAACTTATAAATTAATGTTGATCGCATGAGTAAATTTCTTTGGAAATTGAAAATTGAAGACTGTTCACAAAAACAAGTTATCTTTAGAAAAATATGTCTTGGTTAATTTTTAAAGAAAAAAATTCCTTAGGAAACTTATAAAAGTTTTTTAAACCAATATAATTAGAACTGGTTCAGTGTCCATTTCGATGAAGACAAGTAAATCAATAATAAAAACGAATATTTATAAATAATAAATTGCTGGATAAAAATTCCTTAAAAATTAACTGTAAATTTTATTTTGTTTTATTTTCAATTTTTTTTTCAGTACGCCAATGATGGACCTTCTGGTGCAGGTTGCCACAGCTCACAAATTGGCTGCTTCCAGTTACACCCTGCAAGCTATTGGCGAACGGGGTTTGGTTCTACCTCATCAACCTAATACTCCGATCGGAGCATTGGATGCTCTTCAGGTACATATTTTAACAACTAGGAAATCCTTTTTACTAGGAATCACAATCGGATGTTCCTCTCTTATTCCTGAGAACTTTTCTGCCCACCTTTTGTAATAAAATCGATTCAGTGGATGCTGCTTTACAAGAAATGATTGGATTGCAGATGTAAAGTAAAATAAAACAGAAATCATCTCTGAATCATGAGAATTAAAAAACAGAAGAATAAAATTCTCTTGTCTTCAAAATCAAGCAAAAAAATCTTGTAAATTCTTTATGAACATAAATAATCATTTTTACCAAGCAAAAAGAATCTTGTAAATTCTTCATGAACAGAAATAATCATTTCTGGAAGAATCTTTTATTACAGAACGTGTCTGCAGTAGATTTTGTGCCGAAATACAAGAGTGAAGTTAGAAATACTTCATAAATTAAAAGATTGTTTGATACCGAACTCATGAAAAAGTTTATTAATTTTTTATAATGAAAAAGTTATTAACTTTTTGTAAATTTATTATAATTTACAGTATCGGTCACACATATAAGACCACCTGTTTTTTGTGAGATGAATAAATTTTTCTAATTTTTATAATTTACGAGATAAAATTCTTTCCTTAAAATAATGCGAAAACTATATCAAAATTCTGCGTTAAATAAGCTCATGGTAAAGTTATTTTGTCAATTATGTTAGAAAATATTGCAAAAGTGGTGCATGTTTCGATTTTATAAAAAATCTCAATAACTTACGAAATTATTAACATTTTTTGATGTCCTTGAACTCATTTTAAAGATAGAATTTCATAGAATTTCTCCATAGAATTTCATGAATGTATGAAGAGACCTCTGCAATTTATTCCCTCAATTCTGCCAAAGACTGAACTTGGCACATAAAAGTTGTAAAATTTCAGTAATGCATAAAAAAATGTAAAAATGTAAATGGAAATGTAAATGTAAAATGTAAATGTAAAATTTATTTATGAAAAAATATTAAAAATTAGTCTAAATTATATTTTTAAAAATTTGACAAACTTTTTCCTGATGAAAGAAATGTTTTTTTTATATAAACAAATTTTCATATCAAATCAAGAAGAGATTAGACATTTATCTTCAAAATGAGCCAAAGGACATAAAAAATTGTTAATTATTTCATAAGTTATTGAAAGTTTTAGGAGAAATCGAAAAATGCACTATTTTTGCATTTTTTTCTTACAATATTCACAAAATCACTTCATCTTGGACTTATTTAACGCAGAATTTCGATAGATTTTGTATTATTTTGAGGAAAATTTTTATCTCCTACATTGTAAAAAAATTGGGAAAATTATTATTTATCAAAAATTATTCCACTACACTACCGCCGGTATTATCGGTACGGATGGTTTTTTAAACAGTAGTTAAGGTGCATTAATTTTTGTAATATAAAATTTAAAATTTTTACCTATAATAAGATTATAAAATTCAAATAAATAAATAAATAAAATTCTTTGTCGTATAAGCTCAAGTGGAAGAAAATGTATGTCAATTTTATGTCCAATAAGCTAAAGTGGAAGGAAATATATGTCAATTTTATAAAAAGATATTGCCAAACAACTTTAAGTTTCAATGTTTTAAAAAATTAATGATAAATTCAAAAATAATGATCATTTTTAAAAGTTTGAAAGTTATTTCGGACGTTAAATTTCCGTGGAATTTCGGTGACCTACTAATATATTTTTACAATTTTTCCCCTAGGAGCAGCAAAAGCTCAAAGATAGTACAAAAAACTTGTAAAAGTTGAAAAAAGTAATTACTTATACGAATTTCTTAAAAATAAATATACATCATATCTTTGTAGATTTCACGAAATTTTATTAAAATATGATATATTTTGATTTTTAACAAATTCTTGAAGGAAATTATACATTTTTCAATTTTTACGAGTTTTTTGTACTAATTAACTTTGGCCTTTTGTAGTTCCTAGAGAAAGAATTGCAGAAATATATCAATAGGTAACCGGAATTCCACGGACATTTACCTTCCAAAATGAATTTTAAACTTTTAAAAGTGATTATTATTCTCGGAGTTATCATAATTGTTTAAAAACATCGAAAATTGAAGTTTTTTGACAATATCTTTTTATAAAATTGACATATTGCCTTCAACTAGGACTTCTTCGACGCAGAATTTTATTAGCTTTCGTCCTATTGTAGGGGGAGAAATTCTAATACAATATTGCAAAAATTATAGCACTTTAGCATTTGCTAAAAAAACAGCCGAACGGATATAATTACCCGCGGTAGCGTATCTATTTCTGAAAACTGCTGAAAAGTAATGAAAATTTCTTCTCAGAGTTCAGTGCATAAAATAATCAACATGAATAAAATTTTTCTAAAGTTTCTAAAGAAATGTACTTGAAAACCCACTGGCTTGAAAAATTAAAGGACTAGAACCAATAATTTTTTCAATTACAATAAAAGTCGAAACACTAGGTTCTAGCGGATCGATTCTTCGTTTCCTGTTTTGTAGCAAAGATGATATTAAAATTGCTATGCACTGATGCACCTCAGAAGTCTTTTTCCTGTCATTAAAGTTGTTATCATTGTCATCAGTTGTAGTCCCCGTTGCAAAGAAAATAAAAGAAAAAGAAAAAAAAAATTAGTCGTTAGTGGTCAGTAAACGACAGCGAAGATTACCCAAGGAGGGTTGACTCGGCAATTTCAAAACTCAACATTGACACTCTCTTTTCATCCGCAGGTTAAATTGCTTCCCAAGCAAGGGACTTTCTTACCCCGCAAAACGAGGCAGGTAAATCAACCATTTGAGACGACTTTTCGATTACAGGTGAGAGAAATCAACTCACAATATCGAATCTTTATTCGCAAAAAATTATACCGCTTAATTTTATGCATCACAAAGGAAAAACCTTGCAGAATCATTTGCAAAAAAAGGGTGCTAAAGCATTACGACTCATTTATTGCGTCAGGTTTTTATTGACCAAGCTGATTTTTCCTTTTTTTATTGGATGCGATTCTATTTTTTTTATTGACTCTGGTCTTTCCTTATTGTGCAATCGGATCGTTGGCAATTTAATCTTCGACGCTCTTGGAAAAGTTATGGATTTATTACGTGCAATTTAAATTATTGTTGAGTTTTGTAACTTTATGATAAGACAAATTATTATATTGTCTAAAAAATGCCTTATTTGACAATCATTGGACTTTTATAGCTTTGTTGCGTTATAGATAAAAATAAATTATACTCGATAAAATAAATTGAACAATAATGACTAGACAGGGTTGCTACAAAATCCAAATTTCAAAATCTCTTGAATTTTCCCTGTCCAATTCTTCATTTTCCCTGACCGTTATCTGCTGTTATAATTATAATTATAATTGTATAATATAGGGATCACAGTGATTCGGTAGTTCAATTTTAGGGAAAATAGGTGATTTCTTTTTCGAAAAAGGGGGAAGTTTTTTTCTTTTAAAAATACAAAGGAAGCTGCAATTCTCCAGAATCTTAAAAAATTCTCAACCATCTTAGATTCCTGTCTAGAATTTTATAAAACACTCCTCAAATTTCTAAACTTACAGAATCTTTGGAATGCTCTAGAATTTTCTAAAATCCTTCATGACTTCTGGACTTTTCAACAAACTTTTAAAATCTTCTAGAATATTTTTAATTTTCCATAAACTTGTAGATTCATTAAATCTTTTGAAATCCCACAAAATTCTCTACAGTATGGATTTTTGAGTTTTTTAGAGTCTCCCAGAGACTTCTGATTCTTTCAAAATCTTCCATAGAGTTCTAAAATCTTCTAGTCTCTTCTAGATTTTTTTTTTGGGCGACTCAAAACGTCTACAGAATTTTAGAAAGATTCTGAAAACAGTCTAAAAGATTCTTCAAGATTATTAGAGTTTTTTTTAGACTTGAGAGGGTTCTATAGGATTCTGGAAATTCTAATGCAGTTTAGAATAATGTACTTAAAGTTTTGAATATTTAAATGAATGAAATTTTTATTTGATTTCATTTTAAACTCAAATTTGTTTTAAAATATTGCATGGATCACAGCGGTTGAGTAGTTCAATTCTAGGAGAAATAGGGGGATATATTTTCGAAAAAAGGATTTTTTAAATTAAAAGTATAAGGGTTGTGAATAAATATTAATAAATGAAATGTTTATAGAAGCAGGAAAAAAAGAACCAAAATGAATTTCAATGCATTTTGGAGGAGGCAGCAATACATTTCTTAGAAAAAATTAGTTTGAGTCAAAATTATTTGTCTAATAATAATTATTTGGCATTTTGAGTTTTTTTCTTTAACCTTACTAAATATTCTTTTATCCATAACTATATCCATCCTATAACTTTTATCCAATCTTAATGAACAATAGCTCATTTTGTTCATTGGAACATTCTCTAAAATTCTGTTCGTTGAATTTTATTTAAAAAAATTTGTTTATGATTTGTTAAATAAACAAATTTTGTACAGTCTATGTTCATTCAAATTGAATAAAAATTACGAATGATTAGTAAAATTAAAGAAAAAACATAAAATGTTAAATAACAATTATTAAACCAATAATTTAGACCGAAATTAATTTTTCTTAAGAAATGTATTACTGCCTCTTCCAAAATGTACTGAAATTAATTTTGGTTATTTTTTTCCTGCTTCTATAAACCGTTTTTTAGATTGAAGTTATGTCAAGGGATCGAGCTATGAGATATTTTCTAAAGAAGTGAAAAAAGAATCAAAAATAATTTTTTAATGATAGGTTTAAAAATTCCACTTTGTCAGCAAAAAATGAACTTATTGTTTAACTTTAAAAAAGTAGTTGAAGCGTATTTTAAATCTGAGTAAATTTGATGTAATAATGATTGAATAGAACATTACAAATAAAGTAAATTAAAAGATTTTTAAATAGCGATAACAAATTTTTAAACCATATTCAAAGCTTTTCTTTTGAATGATAAAAAAATAAATTAATGATAGTTGACAGCAATCGCCATTTTTTAAAGTAATAAATTTCTATTTATGATAATTCTTGAAAAAAGAACTTGAAAAACTAACTGTATAAGATTTTTGTAGGAGATTCCAGAAGATTCTAAAAAAGATTATAGATTATCCAGAAGAATCGAAATGATTGTAAATTTTAAAACGGTCTAGAATATTTTGAAGAATTTTTACCGATTTCAGATAAGTTTTGAAGATTCTAAAAAATTTCAGAGAATTTCGGTTATATTTAGTAAACTTTGGAGGATTCTAAAAGATTCTGTAGAAAATTATAAAAGGTTACAAAAGTATTAAGAAAATTTTAGATTCTGGAAGAGTCTAGTATATCTTATAGAATATTGAAGAATTTTGGGATATTATTGTATAAGATTATTGCAGGATAACCCAGAAGATTCTAAAACAATCTCAAATATTTTTGGGAATTTTTAAGGATTTTAAATCAATTTTAAGGATACTGGAGGATTTTAAAAGATTTTAGGAGACTTTCGTAGATTTTGAAAATTTGGAAATTATGGAAAATTTAAAAAAAAATTAAAACAGTTTTTGAATATCACAAGTTTCTATTTCTCATAATTCTTGGAATATTATTTCGAACTTTGAATATAAAAAGGGGGAAAAAAGAATGAAACTCTAAAAAAAGTGATTTTCGGAGATGTGGAAAATAATATGGGAAAGGAGGAAAATAGAGGAAAAGGGGGAATAGGGTACTGACTGTGATCCCTGATAATATTATAATTTTGTAATATTATAATTATATAATTGTAATTGTTAAATTATTATTATAACTATTGAGTATTATAATTATTGAGACATAATTATAATTCGTTGAATAAAAAAAATTCTTGATTCTTTGATAGTTTTCCCTGACTTTCCCTGACCATTTTAAAATTCCCTGATTTTTCAGAATTCCCTGAGCTGTAACAGCCCTACTGGAAAATTGGTCAATTTTCATCGAAAATCGTCTAAAACTAAAGAAATATTTTGGCTCTTTTTTCAGGTGCATCTGCCAAGAAATCAGCTCTACGTCTCGCGAGTAAGTCCAAAAATGAATCTGGGAGATATTCTCGAGGAAGTGTGTCGCGAAAAAAATCTGGACATCAAAAAGTACGAGCTTCGTCATCCTGGTGAGTTTCAGTTAGAAAAATAAAATGTAATGATTCGCTTGACCGTCGATTATTTCGTTTGAAAGCACACAACCACAACTAGTCACCACGGATAAATAAGAACGATTGCTCGGAAATCATGGTGATATATCGCTCTCTCGAGTTCCTATCTCTTTTTCACCGTAAAGCAATTATTAACGAGATATGCCTGTCGCAATTAATATTTCTCTTAATTATTCGCATCCACTTCCAATTCATTAAAATGAAAAGACACTTTCACTCCAAATTTAACAGTAAGTCAATAAAAGTCAGATATTTAAAATGTTATCTTAAATAAATAATTTTACAACAGGTATTATTTGAAAATTTCTCAACAAATACGGGATAAAATTGACCATAGATTACTTTGTTGGGCCGTAATAAGTTGGCAAGTTTGATATGCGTTTTGCGCGTAATTGCAGAGACTTGTTCGAGATCATTATCCAAGTTTAATGCGAAAGTAACGTGTGGCGAATGTATGATCGAGTTAGATCGGAAATCATCCAATTTGCGGTCTCCCATGTCATGGGGAGACTTGTAAATCACCGAGTCCTTTGATTTCCCGTGCCTTTTATGAAATAATAACTCAATCACTGGCCTGTTAATTTAAAAATTTCATTCCCACAATATCACTAGTCTGCCATATTCGCGGTTTTACTTTTTTATCTGGATTTTTATTTACAGGCTCTAATTTTTACCTTTGTTCTATTCATATTTTTGACAGACCTTCATGACAAAGAAACGTTTTTCAAAACCGCTGTTGAAGGGTCTGTTGACTTGTGCACAAGATTCTTAACTTTTTCACGATTTGACATTTCACGTATAGGAAACAAAATAATAATATTTAAAATTCAAAAAAAGAAAACCTTATAGAAATGTATAAAATGTTGAGTCCTTACCACAAAAATGCGTTTAGACTATGTGAATTATTATCTAAAAGATTTCTCAGCAACCATATAGTAGATTCAAAGAAAAATTCTGAGGCTTTCCGGTCTAAGGTGTTTTATTCAATGGGTTGATGATAATTATTTTTTAAAAAGCTGAAATGTTTCTGACCTTGAAAATAGTACCAAAATATACGTTTTGTTGATGAAAAAGTGATACTGAAGTGTGAATGATTTTCGAAATCTTCTAACAAAAATACTTTTTAAATAACTAGTATAATTTTAAAAAATTATAATCATAAGTATTATGTAAAATATATGTAATGTTTGATTTAGGAGGACGTAGTAACTAATATTCTGTTAATGACAGACTCGGCTTTCTTGAACCTTGTGTGAAATAGTAAAAATTCCGAAATAAGACTTTCACCCTGGGAAAGGAAGACTTTTTCCCATTAGACGGATTTGGTACCGAGTAAAACCACCGGATTTAGATGATGCCTTTCGCAAGTGACGGCACTCGTATTCCGCAACGAGGTCTATAATGCAACTCGTAAGGCGAAATTGCATACCTGCGTACGAGTACGTGATTGCACCACTGTAGGGCAATTCACGTAATTAAAGAATAAATTGAGGATCCTGTGCTAAAAACGAAAAATCACAGAAATCTCGTAGGGTGGACCGAACAGAGCCTAATAACTAGGACAGCAACTCAGAACATAATTTGTTCTACCTCACAATACAATTTTGCAATCGAGGGATTTTTCATATCGAAAATGTTTTCTAATATGATTATATGATTTACTTTATGAGTTTTTAAGTACAAAATATTTCTTCGGAATAAAAAAACATTTCATATTCAATTCTCAACAAAGATTATTCACCCCTTATCGCACCTTAAACTTTTAAAATAGGTTTATAAAATCCAGGAAAATAACCATATTATCAAATATAACTTTTAAAAGTGTAATATAGTGCGATATAGAAAAAAATAGTTGAATCTATAATTGTTTATTTAACATTAGTTATTTGAGATTTTGTTTCGCGTTAGAAAAAAATTGAAAATTGATTTGCTGCGTTCAAAGAATTTATATTTTATACCACTCTAACCTCAAAATCTCAACTTTGACATAATTTTTCGGCTCTCGTGGTATAAAATACTGTTCGATA
>JBAGKK010193475.1:0-22701 GCA_037177015.1 Euceroptres primus | reverse complement strand
CGGTCCGGTCGGAAGCGACCCAAAAATCAGTTCCATCATGGGGCTTCCGACCGGACCGTAGGAGAGAAGGGTTAATTGCAATTGAAATTGAAATAAATTTTATGCGTGACTACTTTCAGAAATTCTTTTTATGGTGCTAAGACATCTAATTATTGCAAAAAACTATTATTTGAATGCATTTCTCTTTACTTTACTTGTTCCAAAAGTATCCTTTTTATGGAGAATCGCCCATATGTAATAAAATTTTTCCTATCCTGGTCGAAAAACTAAAAAAAAAAAAAACTTTCTCGGCCCACCCTATTTTACTGTTTAGGTTTAGAGTTTAGTTTAGGTTTAGTTTTATCATATGTTCTTCTGACTTTTATAAATGTTCTCTTTATTTGTTTGAAAAGTCCTCAAATGCTTATTTTTTTGTTCAAGTGGATCTCACTCGACTAGAAGGGTACCTAAAAAGATTTACGACTCCCTTTTTTAAATGTCTGGAAAAAATGAAGACCAGACCTAGTCTTTCCAAGTTAAATGAAGGGACAAAAGGAGAAAGTGGGATTAAAGTCATGTGACTTTAGACTTTAGAGTGGCAAAAATTGTCTGGGATGACGAAACAATTTGACCCTTTGTCGGCGTTCGAAACGGCGTGAACGCTACAAATGCCAGGCATTCATGCGAGTTCGTCATTATGCGTGGCATAATGTACCACAACTGCATATTCCGACTCGACAATCATCGACGCAATGCGAGTAATTTGAATTTGAGTGCAAGTTGCCACGAATCACGTTTCGACCCTCCTAACCGTCGAAAGGCCAGTGTCGTGTAAACTTAAGCAACGGGGGTCGTCGTTTGTTTACAGAGAGGGTCGCTCCCCAAAAACAGAAATCTCGGAAACACAGCTTGGTGAACCGAATAATCTTCAGGATTTCACATTTGGTCCTTCCCACAAGCCAGATTTATGGACATGCAGAGCAAAGATAGAAAAGTGGCTCTTTTGCGAGCAGAAAAGATAAACTATTCCTTTATAAATCGGAACGAAGGATTATTTTATATTTTATAAACACAGCTGGATTATATTTAATATCAAATATTTGAATCAAAATGACGAATTGTATTTTAACAGTATGATTTTATCATTTCGTGATTTTTTATTGACATTGAAATATAATTCCAATTAAATTATAATTAGTAAGAAATTATATGGGTAATTCTCCACAGACAGGACACTTTGGTGCCCATGGATTATATTATTAAAACTACTGATTGTATTATTGTAAAACTTGGTACAGATCTTCACTTAAGAACCTCATAATAAGCTCCGTAGTAAAAATTAGATTATATTATTGTAAGTCAGAGTAAAAAAATATTATGTACCCTAAAAATGACTTTGAGAGATGTCCACACATACTTGAGGCATATTTTAGAGTGACGTAGGAAATAAATAATGAACTACTTCAAAATTTATGCTCAAAGATCTTAAAGTTAGATGCAAAAAGTTCAATTTTTATCATTGATATTTTTATTTTAATGCAATGTGGACTATATGTGCACACAAATATGAGTGTCTTCGAAAATATTTATGAGGTTACGTCGATCAATAAGCAGCTATCGTTTATCAAGTAGGAATACCTTTTTGCTTCATTTTTTGGCTTAAGATTGGAGAAAAAACATCGCTACTCACTCTTAAAGTTTTAAGTATAAACATTAAGAACTTTCTTTGTAAATAAAAAAAAGTCTAAGAAAACCTTGCGTTTTTTAATACTATCCATCGACGTAACTTGCAATAACTTTTATATTTCTTAACGAAAATTAATGAATAAAGGATAAAAATGTTGATCCGAACGGGAAAAAACGATTTGTTAAAGGATTTCACAATTCACTTTACTTTAAAACTTCAGGAACACTTTTTGTGTTGTTTTCCATCGACGTAACCTTACTTTTGGCTTGTCAGGGCTGGTTGATAATAAATGGAACCCTATTGAAAGAACTTTGCAAAAAAGTAATGAAAAGAAAGTCTTTTGCATAAATAATTCTATTTAAGTTATAAAAGAGCCGAAATAAACCAATAATTTATTTTTTAATACAAATAAATGTAATTGCAGAACCAGTTTTACGACTTGATACGATTTTGTGATATTCCTAATGCTGGTTGTTTATTTATGCTTAACTTAAAAAAATGTGAAAATATTATTTATATAATAATATTATAAAAACGTTTGTATTAAAAATATAAATGTTTATTATCATAAATTGTGCTTATTTATTTAATTAAAATAAAAGTATACACTTATTACATTTTTCGTGGAAACTGTGTTTCGTGGTAATGTTGTTTATTTATAAATTTTAACGTTTTTTTAGAATATATGATTATGTTTTAGTAAGAAAATATACAGCGAATTCGCCAAAGGTAAAAGACAAAAATCGAATCCATCAGCAGAATTTTTAAAATAAGAGGAAAAATAAAGAAAAAAAAAACTAAGACAGAAAGAAAAAAGGTGCCAAAAAATTAATCAAAACGCCAATGAGAAAGATAGAGCTCAAATAAATTCGTTCTAATAATTAAAAAATTTATTTTAAAAGAAAATTAACAAAAATTATACGTATATTTTTTTTATCAAAATATTTTGTTACGACTAAAAAAACTATTTATTATGTATTTTCAAAAAACTATTATTTGCCATTATTAAATTGTTAATAATTTCGATAACTTATATTATTATAGTTACAAAGCAAACCAATTTTATTTTTACCTAATCTTTAATCTTAAAACTATAATAAAAAAATGATTCATTTTAATTTAAAAAATTAGTTTAAAATCTTTTTTATTTGAAAGATAAAATTTTTTGCTTTTTTATATCCAATATTTATTTTCTATTCTATTATTCCTCATTTGTGAAAATTTGGTTGTATTCTTTTACTTTATTGAGAAATAATTCTAATTACAAGAAGATGGAAAATGCGTGTGACGTCAAAAGGCTCCACAAGCATTCAAATAAATTTGTAGCGTGAATACTTTTACAGGTTCTTTTACTAATGTTAATAGACCTAATGTGTACTAAAGGGAATCATTTTGAAAAAATTTTCGAAAAAAATTTACTTTTTTCCAAGGAAAATTGTCTTAACAAAAATTTCCGACTACAGAGTGTATTAACTATATTCTACTTCGCTAGAGTGTCGTATCTCCATTTACTAATACACAGAGATACGACATTCTAGCGAAGTAGAATATAGTTGATGCATTCTGTTTTTGAAAATCTTTGTTAAGACAGTTTTCTTCGGGACAGTCGATTAATATCCATTCCAGAATTAATCAACGACACCCCATGTTGGAACCAAAACGTCACTCTCTTAGTGAACGACACGATTATTTTTAATAGAATATTTGTGCAATTAATTTATCAATTTAGACGGTTGCTCCTAATTTGCATTGAGGACTTTCATCTATGATATTTTCTTTAATATAATTTCATTTATTTCACTAAATATAAAAATGGATTCTACATAAAATTAACTTTTTAAAGATCTTTTTGATACAACAAATAAAAAATTGGTAGATATTGAAATAGTTTCTCCAAGTTTTTTTTACTATAACATATTCTAGGATATTAGTAAACTATTCTGATTCTTTCTTATAATACCTTAAATAATGTTAATGATTTCCTTGTTCTATATTTGAAAATAATTAACAAAATAAGTTTAAAGCATCAATCATTAAAAACTAACGATTTTTTATTTATTGCAATTAATAAAATGCCGCAAGTCGCAGGTAAAAAATATATCAAAGATTATTTAGCAAGTCGCTGGTAAAAAATATATCAAAGATTATTTAGCAAGTCGCTGGTAAAAAATATATCAAAGATTATTCAGAAACATATGTGCGAGCAGCCCTTGAAGCTATTAAAAATGGAATGTCGAAAAAGAAAGCTTCTCTCAGATTCAAAATTCCACGATTATTATTATTATTATTATTATTATTATGCCATTATTCATGTAAAGTATGATTTTAAGTTACCTAATATAAAAACTATTTAAAAATGAGGAATTAAGAAGTTAAAATAAAAATGTTAAAACTCTAACTGGATAACATTTATTAAGGATATAATAAAAAACAACTTCCTTATTATGTGTGAATTATTTTTCTAGGTTTTTAATATTTTTAATAGTAATAACTGAATTACTTATTAATTATTATCTTCACATTACATTTCATTCACAAAAATAATTATTTTAGAAATCTGTCGAAGTGAACGTAACCTCATTTACAAAGTGGCTTCTTTTTTCACTAAATTTCGCACACCTTTTCATATATACCTTCAACTGCATGCAATTACTAAATCTAGTATACAAAATAATTAAATTTACAGTCATTTCCTAATTAAAAATAGCTTCAATATAATTTAAGTGCGAAAGTAAAATTAGTGTCGTTCACTAGATGACTAGTGTCGCTAACTAAAAAATGGGTGTCGTTCTTTGACTCAGAGTAAAAGTTTTTAAAATAAATATATCAAGTGCTTGATACAGAATAACGATACTAAGAGGTATCATTTGAAATCGTAAAAGATCTGCCCTTTCACATGAAGTCATCTTCATAAGAAGATAATAAACACATAAATTAATATTCTCTTTTTTCTAAAAACTTGTTCTTGATGTGTCGGTAATACCCCTGTTTTCCCTGAATATCTATTTTTTTTAAATAAACGTTTGGTTTAGTCTAATAAATTTTTTGATCGATTAAAAAGTTTGCTTCAATTTAATTGAGTCAACTAAACCTTCGAGTCAACCAAAACTTTGGTTTTAGCAATGCATTTATTTGATCGATGCGACCAAATTTTGATTGAATCAAACTTTTTTCTGAGTGTATAATAATAATCAGTAAAGTAAATTTAATATCGGCACAATTATTCTAGAATTTTTTAAATATTAAGAATTTACACTTCTCAACAACAAATTTAATATTCTAGAATATCTTCCATAAAATAAATATTGGACTATCATTTGCGAGTATTGCAAACTTCAAAATCATAATGGCTATTTAAAGTTTTAAGTGAATCCGCTAATACAAATTGGCCTACTTTCTTCGTTTTATGGTTATTTTATAGTTCAACCCAAAGCATGTTTTAAGTGTAGTTTTATTCTTTCATTTTATGTTCACTTTTACCATAATATCTATAATTAATCGAGATGGGATTTAGCACCTACGTCCTACTCATTAGTATTTAAAATTGATGGATAAATCCTGCTGAAACTGAATTTCCTCATTCAGATAAAAAGATTATTTTATTAAATCTGAATAATTATACTTAAATATTATTTACAATTTTCATAAAAGTTACACAAACCTTAGTTTCAATTTTATAGACTATAAGAAAAGCAATTACATAATGTTTTGTCCGCATAGTCGTTCGCCTGATTCCATAATTAAATATCCAAATAGAGGCAGTGAACCATGCTGCAAACGAAAATGAGATTCTAACTATTCCACTTGCAGATGTTACTTGTGAATTATTGCAAGAGTCGCATTAACCTCTGTGTTTCCTTCTCCTCTACCACCTTGTTTCTTCCCTTAACTATTCTCTTCTTCCAGTACATTAATAAATTTTTCATACGTAAATAAAATCCTAATTAAATGAACTTTATTTGTTCATTTTCTTAGGAAACAGTTTTACCAACAATTAATCACAGAAAAATGTACACTTCCATGCTTTGTAGACTCGCTAATGACACTTAATTTCAAATTTACAATTTCTCCAATAATTTAGTTTTTCTTAAGTTGAAAAACAAAAATTAAAATTAATATAGAACTTAGACAAAAATATGTATAATTTACTCAGCGAATTCGCTAGCAATAAAAAAAAATTGAGTTCATCGACTTAAATATCTTTAATCGTTTTTTGATCGTTTATTTTAAAGTAATTTAGTATTTTAGTTTTATAAACTTTTAGCGTTGAGATTATTGAAAACTTCAAAGCGAGCTTCAAAGTTACGTAATCAAATTAAGGTCTAAAACTTTCATGCTATAGGAAAGATTTATGAATTTCACTGCTCCAAATTTAAAAGCTGTAGTGTTTAAGCTCTACAGTTTGAACTTTACATTCGCCCTAATCCAAACTTTGCAGCTTCCTAACTTCCAAAGCTACTATGATTACACAACCTACATTTGTAAATTAAATAATTTAGATTGCTTTAAATTTAAACTTAAAAGCTAAAACATAAGAACCTTGTGACTCTAAATTAGAACATTGCAATTTTCAGAATAATATATTTGAAAGGTAAACTCTGAATATTCATCAAAAAATTATTAAATCAATGTTAGGAAATATTCTATTTCCAAATTACGATATTCGTCATCAATTCTAGAATTTTTGGCGAGGGCAGTTTCGAATATTAGAGAGTTCAAATTTCTGGCGAGGGTAGTTTTGAATATTGAAAGGTTCAAATTTTTGGCGAAGGCATTTTCAAATATTGAAGGGTTCACGTTATATGACCTTAAATTACCAAAGTCGTAAAGAATATACACCAAAGTGACGGTCAGAAAGCAAAATGACCTTTCAGAGTTAGATAATTAAAAATCGTCCATAAATCATGATAAACGAATCGTCGAGAAACAAGATTATGGTACCTTGTGCTCCCGGTGTCAAACGATTTTCCTTTGATCGGAACTTTTCACCGTAAGTCGACCAACTGGAAGAGTTATGCTCCAATAATCTGAAGAACAATCGTATGAAAGGAAGTTGACTCCGGAGTGCCTTTTTTACCTTCTTTCATTTATTTTTCAATGAAAAGAACGTTCTATTTTTTGACATTTTTGAGCAATGAAGACAATTGAAGTTGGAAAGAATGGTCCCAGAAAGAATAAGGCCAGAAAACTTTGGAAAGAGAGAAAAACGAACAAAGGCGAAATATGTACCAAAAAATGTGCATTTTTTAATGATAAAGATTCTAAAAGAATTCTTACTATTTCTTTTAATGTAACTGCAATTGAGAATAGTCAAATTGTAGTAACATTTATGAAAAAGGTGACTTTGAATACAGAAACCTCAAGTTTTTAAATCTTCATACAAAAAAATTATTTGTACCATTTTAAGAGTTATTTTCCCCTGATGAAAAGGAGAGAAGTCGACTCGACCATTTTCAGTAGTTTTATGCATCTTTCAAGTCAG
The DNA here is from genome assembly GCA_037177015.1 of Euceroptres primus. NCBI lineage: Eukaryota > Metazoa > Arthropoda > Insecta > Hymenoptera > Figitidae > Euceroptres > Euceroptres primus. The sequence continues at coordinate 15,553 of JBAGKK010193475.1, read as the reverse complement.
AGATGTAAAATTTTTAATCTTAAACTGAATTTTTTTCCTTAAAAAACAACTTTTCAAAAGTGGTAAAAACGACTTTGCTCTTGTTCATAAAGTATTAAGTATCGTAAAATAATTAAAATATCTCCATTCAAAAAGTTTTGCTCTAAAGTTTATAATCCTGATTTTAATTCTCCTTATGCAATTGTTATTCTTTTGATGCATCTATAAAATGTTATAGAGCACTGCAATAATAAATAAAACGACTTGTGAACTTTAAGTGCAGTAGCTTGCAGTAAATACCGATTATACCTGCTATAAGATTAAGAGAGTGAAGTGAGTGGCTATAAAGTTAAGCATAACGAGGATAAAGTCGTATTTGGTAGTAAAGAACAAGAAGAAAAATGTTGTTAACCATAGGATTGCTGCAAAAAAAAACATGATATCGAAGAAATTCAGAACGAAATGACCTTTAAGAGGGTAGAGAATTATTACGAGGGAGCTTAAATGGCCAGAGTTACCCTAACTTAACGGCAATAAGCGTTTTGAGGTTAACACCCTTCACCCCTCTATCTGCTCAGTTCGCGTTTGTACTTACATTTATATATACTGACAAACCTGTAAATAGAAACTTTGTCTTTAAGCTCTTGCTTGTCTCCGTAAAACAGAATTGATGATAATTTCCATGATTTTATCTTGGTTTGTATTACACTTTGTTGTTTGTATAAACTGTTTTTCGTAGGCTCGGAGCTCTAAGATAGGGAAAGTAAGTAAATATTTAGAAGTTGAAAAATATCGAGGGAGGCAACACGTGTGAAACTCAACTGACACGAGGTCGAATATTAGGGGAGAAATATATTTTATTGATTGAATATAACGTCTGCTGATAAGAATTTTGTTAATAAAATATGTGCGTCCAGAGATAATAATTTCAAAATGGATGCTACTAAGTTTGGAAAATTCTATCACATCAACCACACAAAAGTGGAGGAAAAACAGTTTTTATATTTATATTTGGATGAAAACTAAAAAGTTGGAATTTTTCGATTTTATACTCAAAAGAAAAAAAATCTTTTCGATCCATATAACAACTTTTTTTTCTCTTCATATTAATCACAATAAGTGCAAAAAACCGCTGATAAGTAATTACTATAGTTTGGGTGTTTTCACGTTGGGGTGTACCTTTGTGTTCATTTCATGAACACTTTACTTCCTCCTAAATTGATTCGTGTAATCAAAAGAAATAAATTTGGTTCTTATAATAATGCTATATTCCCAAAATTGAAAAACTTTTCCTGATCTAAACGTACAAAAAAATAATTAATTTTATCTATTTAAAATATAGTTAGTTATAAAAGGTTTTAATCAATTCGTCTCGTCAAAAGGAATAAATTTTCTAGTTATAATATTGTTATATTTCGAAAACAAAGAACTTTCTTTGATATCTAGTTATAATATTGTTATATTTCAAAAACAAAAAACTTTCTTTGATACAAACGTAGAAATAATTTTAATTTTATGTATTATAAATATAGTTGGTCATAAAAGGTTTTACAATAGGTCAATCGATTCGGCTCGTCAAAAGGAATAAATTTGGTACTTATAATATTTCTATATTCCCAAAATTCCCAAAAAGTTTTACTTATAGATGACGAAATTTTTTTGCTTCAAGATGATTACAAACAATTTATTGATTTTTATCAAATAAATAACTCCCCATATTAAAAAAATGATGTATTAAAAGTATTTTATTACTTAAAAACAGTGGTAAAAATTATTGAAAACTTGGTATTTTTCAAATTTACGTTTTGTTATATCAATATATTTAATTAATCAACCTCATTTTTTTGGTAAAAAAAGGTGTATTTCAGTACAACCTCCAAATCTCGAGAAAATTTTCTTTACTATAATCAAAATTGAAAAAAAAGTAACGTCTAAAACGATTTTTAAGAAAAATGTAAAAGTGGAAAAAAAAGTTTCTTATCTGTTCCGGCTCAAAATATTATGAATTATGGGCACTACCTTGAGACTATAATTTCTTCGAATTCCATGGCTCTAACTCAAGTTGGTTGCGAGTTATCATTAAAAAGACATTGTTGATACACACACACCCACACACACGGATAGTTTTTAAAAACCTCATTTTCGGATTCCTGAGGTCGAATTAGATAAAAAAATGTCAAAAAATGAGATTCGAAAATTTTCATCATTACAAAGCTTTCCTTATGAGGAAGCAATAATGATAAGCGAAATGAAGAAGTACGCTCTTATTTTATATTCAAAATTTTTTAAAATTAATTGACAAACTTTTGATTTCAACGTTTTACAATATTTTTTGAGTTTAAATAACAATCAGATCTTCTTTTAGAGGCTTTTATAATGTTCTCCTGTCATAAAAACATTGGAATTAAAATGAAATATTGCTTAAAGATTATTAAAAATTATTTTTAAATTTAAAAAGAGTCCAAATATCAACATTAATCGACAATAATTCTTTTTTGCAACTAACTTCACTGATTGTAAATACCTATTGTGTGACCGGATGACAAAGTTAACCACGAAAAATTTAATTATTCCAAAGGATAACTTTACTCTGGAATAATAAACCCGTACAAATAAACCTGTGTGACCGGATGACACCGAATTGGTGTACGGGCACTTTAGGGTTTTCAAATTCGTTTTTTTTTCTCAAATACACTTTATGAACACTTATGTATAATCGAATTTTGATGTAATTAATGGTCTTCTATTGTTTACAAAAGAAGGAAAAGTTAAACTCCTTTATCATAAAATTAATAAAAAACTGTTGGTGACACAAAAATTCGGGGACATTTAAAACATTATTAATATTTTGCAATTATGATTAGAAACGAAATATGAACTTTATTTTCAAATTCTGTAATCAATTCTAAAAGTATATGTGTACTGATAATTAGATCTAGAATTTTCTGTGAAAATATATAACGCTACAAAAGTTACAAAACTGAAAAAATGTATTGGGGGACATGGTACCGTATGACATTTACTCAAATTTAATCGAATTTATTTTGATACGGGATAAAGTAAAAATAATTGGCACATAAGATGTTGTAAATAAAAACACGCTAAATAAAACCCTGTAAATAAAATAATTATTTCTTCATATACTAGTGAATAATATTCCAGGAACATGATATTGCCAACTTTTTGATTTACACCCATTTACTAACAACAAAATACTGCAAACAAAATTTAGACATTTTTGAATTAAAATTAAGGCTGAAGGATCTAATTTTTTAAAACTTAAGGGAGTCAGTCCCTCTAGAGCCCGAAAAAAGGTGCTTTTTGAGAATTTTTTTCAAATAAAAAAACAGTATAGACAATCAATCTTCCAGGGATATTATTATCAACTTTTAAACAAAGTTTTTAAAAAAAATGACATAAAAATATTCCAATATGGCGGAATAAACCATGGTGCACTGGAATGTCTCACCGCCAAAGTAGTAGGACGGCGTACACTATAGCATCCGGAATTCGTAACGAAAACAGAAATAATTGTCATTTTCTTAATTTAGATACTTTTTTATTCTATATGAACCAAAAAATTCCAATGAAAACCGAATATTAATGAAAATTTTCACTGTTCCAACCAAAACTACGATTTTTTATGAAAATTTTTTAAATATTTGTGCCTTTAAAAATATTAAATATAGTTAAAGTCATTTATATTTGTGGTTCATATAGAGTGAAAAAGTATCCAAATTAAGAAAATAATAATTATTTCTGTTTCCGTTACGAATTCCGGACGCTATCGTGTACGCCATCCTACTACTTCGACGGTGAGACATTCCAGTGCATCACACGGTTTACTCTGCCATTTTGAAATATTTTGGTGTCATTTTTTTTTAAATTTTGTTCAAAATTTGATAAAAATATCCCTGGAATATTGATCGTCTATGCTGTTTTTTTATTCGAAAAAAAAGAAAATTCTCAAAAAGCACCTTTTTTCGGGCTCTAGAGGGACTGACCCCCTTAAGGTCAACAATTTTTATGTTTCAAAGATTTAAAATAATGTAAACCGCTGTTTTTCCCTTCTCTTTTAGAATACATTATTTCAATTGAGCATTACCATTAATCAGTTTAAAAAAATCCTAAATATCAGTCATCGATCGTATACGTTTCTGATTCATAATTTTTTCACGTCATGTTATTTACAATAATTAAATATAATTTTTTACAACTTAATATAGAAAATTTAAGTTTCAAAGTTTCAAAGTTTCAAAGATCTCAAAGTGATAATTGAAACTGCTATTTTTTCCTTCTCTTTTACTATTCATTAGTGATGCATTTCGAGACTTTTCGAGACAAATTCGAGATTTGCTTGAAACATGATCAGATGAGATTGAAATGGAATGGAGATCGAGAATTTCAAATTAAAAAATTCGAGTTTTCGAGTCTAGATTCTCGAGAATTCGAGATCTCGAGTCGATATTCTCCAAACTTTTTATTCGTGATCTCGAGTCGATATTCTCCAAACTTTTTATTCATGATCTCGAGTCGATATTCTCCAAACTTTTTATTCGAGGTTCTTCATTGAAGAACCTCGAATATCACCTAAGACGTTTTTATTGCGTCATTTTCCCCGATCTGGATAATTCATGAAAAAAACACTCAAAAGTTTTTCAAATGATCCGCGCATTTTACCAACATAAAAGAAATAGCTATTTTAATAGATTTTTTCAGCATTTGAAGTTGGCAGAAGTGGTTTAATTAATTTAATAAACATTTAATAGTTAGGGAAACCGCTCTAGAGTAGGTAGAGTAAATGTGTAAGGCGTATAAATATTGCAATTTATATAAATAACTGATGTTCTTTGCACTTTTGTAAAGCTTATATATTCAATTAATTATATATCTATACAAGAAAGTTAATGAATTCATTACTTAGCTGATTTGAGCAATTTTATGAGACGTTGCTGTGACACGAATTTTTCCATGTTTTCCAACAATAGGGAATCGTTTATAATATAAAAGGTACAGATAAAGTAAGATTTTTTAATAAAAAATTATAAATTATGGTGTATATACTTTTAAGTTTATTTAGTGTGATGAGAAAAAAATGTCCGAAGCTATCATTTTTTCACTAAATAACATTTTACTTACATTTTTTGACATTTTCAATCGACGGAAAATACATGAGGTATTTATTTTTTATAACCAAAACTGATCACCCAAAAAATGTTAAAATCAAATCTTCAACACTTTGGAATCCTTCGACTATATTCGGTAAATGTCGGGTTTCTTCATTGCTGCCAATCCAGGGAGAAAAATTCTATGATTAACTACTATTTATTACCTACTATTAGATTTTGTAACGTCAAATAAAAAGTGATCAAAAATTCACATATGGTGCATTATTTCTCAAGTGTATATACCCCAAAAAAAGAATGAATCCAATCGGGCTCAAATTTACAAAAAGTTTAGTCCTATTAGATGGCACTTCGAAAAAAAATTGATCAGTTTGGTAAAAAATTCGCCGAGTTAGAGGGAGTGAAATTTTTGTGCAAAGAGCCTCTATATCGGATATAAATATCTTTTTATGTGTGTTATTTAAAAAATGTTGAATCAAACGTTTTCAATAGATTTATTCCCAATTTTTCGAATGAAATAAAAAAATTTGAAAAATTCAAATTTAGCCATCATTTTTGAAAATGAAAAATATTTTTTTTTTGTTCGACCCTTGTTTTCTTTCTTTTAACTAAAAATAAAGCTTGAAATGCTTACTTTTAGATCCTTGAATAGCAAAATGTCGTTTTTTGTTGTTTATGAAAAATTGAATTTTAAGTAACGTGGTAAATTCAAAAAATTTTTCCTATGCTCGAAAAAAAATTCGGAAAATTTTTTGCATGTACAGTTTTTGATAAGAAACAATAATATAAAAACGGAAATTCAAAAAAAAGAATTGGATGATTTTAGAATTTTTTGGAAATTTTCAAAAATGAAATTTTTTAAATTTCATTAATTCCGTCTTTTTAATGTACAAATAACATTTATACTTATTATATTATGTACATTAGTGTAAATTGCACATTAAAAATGCAAAATGAACCAAATTCAAACAATTTCATTTTTTAAAATTTTCAAAAAATTATCAAATCAACAAAAAAAAGTTTTTTGTATTTCCTTTTTTAGAATATTCTTTCTTATCAAAAACTGCATGCAAAAAATTTTCCGAATTTTTTTCGCGATAAGGAAAAATTTTTTGAATTTACCAGGTCACTTAAAATTTAATTTTTTCAAAAACAACAAAAAAAGACATTTTGCTATTCAAGGATCTGGAAGTAAGCATATCTAGCTTTATTTTTAGTTTAAGAAAAAGAAAAAAAGGGTCGAACTTGAAAAAAGTCAAAAATATTTGAAAGATTGTCTACGGAAAACGTTTGGGTCAAAACTTTTTATATGCCTCACAAAAAAGATATTGACATATGTATATCCAAAATAGAGGTTCTTTGTGCAAAGCACAAAAATTTCACCCCCTCTATTTCCGCGAGTTTTCGACCAAACTGATCAATCTTTTTTTTTTTGAAGTGCCATCTAATAGGACTAAACTTTTTTTAAATCTGAGCCCGATTTGAGAAATTCAATTTTCGGAGTGGGTACACTTGAGAAATAATGCCCCATATGTAGAAAAATAAAGGTTGACGTCGAAGTATATTGTTCCTAAAGCTTCCAGCTTTGTTATGAATACAATAGCCCGAGAAGTTATGAATAGCCCGAAGAAATTTTATTTCAATGAAAACTATGAAGATAGAAAAGTCCAAATTTTTTTCAATGTAAAACTGTAAAAAAAACTGTAAAAAATCAGTTTTTTATTAATAGTAAATATTATTAATAATAATTAATTTTTAATAATAGTAAATAAACAAAACTTCTTCTGGTAATGTATAATCATTGCCGAAATCTTATGATGACAATCTTTATTAACATTCTGGGTCCGTTTTTTGATTATTTAGAATTACCTTCTGTAAAATATTACCTACTCGACTCGAGACTGCTCTACCTACTGTAGAGCAGTCTCCCTTAAATATGATAGGAGCAATAGCTGGTGTATTTTTTACAATATATTTAATATTACTTTTATCCACACAAAATCATTTAAAAGTAACAGTGCTGAAATGCTACATTCCATGAGATCAAGTGAAATATCGATCAATTAACGCTGTGAGTGCTGTAAAACACGACTATCCAGATCGTGGTCCCAAATCCTCATCTGGATAAAAGAGCAATGGTTTAGAAAAAGATGAATTACGAATAAATATCTGATATAACCTTTGTTACGTTAATGGAATTGTTTAAAAGAATGTTTTATCTTAAATTTGGTACATAATACTTTTATTTTTTCTGTAAAATGTTTAATTATTATAAAGTTAAAACTTTTTTATCCAGACCGAGTCACTCTCCCCTACATTTCTGAGATAGTAAGGGATCTTAATAATAATTCATACTGGTACATCGTCTGCAATAAATGCTTCTCGGGGTCGAGTAATATCATGTAATTGCACACTAAAGGCATTCTGGGAGTGCTTCTGTTCGACATAACGGAGAGAATGTTCGAAATACCTATGGCTTTCAGGTACTTAAGATTCCCATGTGGAGATGTTCTGTGCAATTCGGGTGACTTATCGACGATGCCTTACAAAGATATGAGCTCATGGGAAAGATGGATGTACAGAACTACTCCGATCGATCCAAACAACAACACAACCATTTCCTGCATTTTAGACGTTGATACACTTGGTTAACTGCACTCTTGCTTTCTGAAGAGCAGTCGCCTGAGGGTTAAGAAACTCCTTTCTCGATGCCAGGAAAGATTACAACACGCGAGGTAAACTTCTCACAATCAGTAGAAGACATGTCTCCAAAACACTACTCGAGACACGCGTTTTTACTAAAACTCGAATGACTCGAGGAACTAAAGTTCTAAAGTACGAGAATAAAGTTGCAATTTCAGATGTCAACCATTCTTTCTCTACGAAACTTCTGAGGTTTCAAATAAAACGGAATTTAATTCAGAGATCATTATTTCGTCTGAAACCTTTTTAAGTGAAGTTTTACAAGTTTTTCGTTCACCTTCATTTGAATCTTCTTAAAATATTTTTTTATACTAAAATAATAATAACGAATGCGAACTTGTTTATTCATCTAAACGTTTCTACTGATCACATGGATACTGGGGTGGGACCAGGAGTTAGCGATAGCGATAGCGTCTGTCAGTTATGTTAGGGATTTTTTTTTATACTGGGTTGACAGCTGTAGAATTTGAATTTTGATCAAAAGTCAGAGCTGCGACACCTATAACCTAATACGTGGTGGGAAGATAACCTTTGAATTCAAGGCCTAGACTTTTTTAAAATAAATCAAATGTTTGAGACGAATAAATTACAGAATGAAAGTTACTTCTACATATGGAATCATCGTTGTTAAAAGATACGTATTTTTCGATTTATTATATAATAAACCATAAATTTAAAATAAACTATTTTTCTTTTTGAATTTAAGAGTTATGTTTGGACTATTTTTCCGTACTAGATTTCTAACTTACTTTCATAACACAGGAACGCAAAAAAAGTGTGCGGAGCCAAAAAAGTGACCTATAGATAGCATTGTAGTATTGATCTAGCATAGTCAAAATCTGCAATGATTGGAATTTTCTGTTTACCAGTTGTTTTTTTTTATTCGAGTTTGAATTTTTATTTTAGGACAAATTATCTCAAGTAGACCATCATAAATCGAAAGTCGTTTTTTTCTGTAAAATGATCTTTTTAATAGACCTTATGTTCGAAAAAATTTCTCCAGGTTTTGGTCACAAGCAAAATTTTGTTGCAAAAATTATTAAAAATGAAAATTTAATGTTACAAGATGATCAACATTTTCCTTGTGAACGGCTAAATGGATTTTCATGATTATTGCGTTGAAATCTTTGTTTAAAAACGTACATTCCAGAAATCTTTCTTCCGAATATAAAAACATTTGACTTTGTTTAATTTAATTTTTTTAAAATATCAACTGTTTATAAACAAATTGAACTTTTTTTCTTTCAAAAGAAAAATTTTTTGCATGTTACTCTACATTTTTTCTGTAGAAAAATGCGAAAAGTAATTTCGCATTTTTAAAAGTAATAAGTAATTTCTTTTTAGTAAGGATTTTCACTGACAATCATTGAGATTTCACTAAAAACATCAGTGAAATATCACTAAAGATTTCACTAAAAACATCAATGAAATCTCACTGATTGTCAGTGATTTCTCTCCAGAAAAAAATGTAGAATTACGTGCAAACAAATTTTTTTTAAAGAAAAATAGTTCAATTTGTTTATAAAAAATTAATTTTTTAAAACAAATTCGATTTTTTATATTCGGAAGAAAGATTTCTGGAATTTACGCTTTTAAACAAAAATTTCAACGTTAGAATCACCAAAATTCGTTTAGCCGTTCACGAGAAACATGTTGATCATGTAACATTAAATTTTCATTGTAAATAACTTTTGCAAAAAATTTTGTTTGTTACCAAAACCTGGGGAAATTTTTTTGAACATAAGGGCTATTAAAAATTCATTTTACATTGAAAAAAACTTTTGATTTATGGTGATCTACTTGGGATAATTTGACCTGAACTAAAAATACAAACTCGAATAAAAAAAAACTGGTAAGCAGAAAATTCCAATCAATGCAGATTTTGACTATGCTACATCAATACTACAATGCTATATAGGTCACTTTTTTGGCTCCGCTCACTTTTTTTTTGTGCCTGTGTCATCTACGTAATTATACATAATAATTATCAATCATTTTGCGTATTTTACATACATATATATATATTACAGACAGTAAAGGCTTTAAAATTCGTGGTTCGCTTTCGCACAGTTTTGCAGTATTGCTTGCCTTTGCGTTTGGCTTTATAGAAACGACTTTTTATATACATCAATTAAGTGATTAATTACATAATTACATTAATTACATCAATTAAGTGATCCTTATTCTTATGACTAGTGGCGTAGAAGTTTCCTTATGGATGGCACTGGCAGGTTTTATTCGAGATGCCAAATTTTCGAGATAAGTTGCAAAGTTAGAAATCTAGTACGCAAAAATAACCTAAACATAACTTTCAAATGAAAAAAGAAAAATAGTTTATTTTAAATTTATGGTTTATTATATAACAAATCGACAAATACTTATTTTTTAACAACGATGATTCCATATGTAGACTTTTTACCACGTGGTGGTTGCAACAGTGACGTTTGCCATTAATGAGAAATTTTATAGCGTCAATCCAGTAACAAAAAAATCCCTAGCATAACTGACAGGCGCTATCGCCTATCGCCAAATAACGTAAGGTAATAATTTTTAGTCCTTATTTGCCATTTCTCTGTAGATTCTCTTTTATATTTTATAATTTTATAATTCTATTTTATATCGGCAAAATTAAAATTGATTAACAATAGAGCTAACTCGTGGTCCCAACCCTGACCCCTTAAAATTTTTAGGAGAATAAGAAAATGTCGGGTTAACACTTTACCATTATTTCTATTTCTTATCGTACGACACGATCTTCAACCAGATGGGTTAGAAAAAAAAGAATTCAATAAGAAAACCAACATCTCGACTTTAAGATCTCGTAGCCATTGCGTGACGCACGGCAACCTTCGATTAATTATGTATCTGTAGTGTAGGAAAATAGGGTACTGCCCAATGAATTTTTTTCGTCTCACACCTTAACAGAAGGTTTGAAAAGAAAAGGAAAAAAAGAGGAGGCAACGTTAATTGCGAAACAATTAGAATTTCCTTCGCTACATACATTATTCTAATCTATTCAATTGTCTAGACGAATAATTTTTTAGCTGTGTTGTAAAGTAAAGTACTAACTGTAAAAAAAGTAAAAAAATAGTATATATTTCCTCATGATAAGATAATTTAAATTCTGGTCACGCGATTAATTTGCAGCACTACTTAGTAATAATTAAAGAGTGACAGGCAACATGAACGTACTTTGGTGTGAAAGTGGAGTTCGTGATTATCAGACTCTAAAGAATGTTGCCTGACGCTGTTCAAACTTTTTCATTCGTTCCCTGTTGTATGTACCACTTTCTCATAAAGTGACATCGTTTCATAAATTTTATGGAAATTGGGGGAGCTTAAATCTATCAATTTCGCTTAAATTTATGCACCAAAATTTCTAGACTTTTGTAGGTTTTCCTTTAATATAAATTCTATTATATTAATATTATATTCTATGTTAATTAAAATATCTGTTGCATCTTTATTCTGTGAAAAATATAGTTTCTGGTATTTTTTAGTTTAGAATCATAATTTCTTTAATGAGAAAATGAGAAAAAAAGTTAACAACATGGAAAATTCAAAAGAAGAAAATAAATACTAAAAGTGGACAGGAATGTAAAAGTAAAAAGAAGTTCGAGAAATTAATAAATTCAAGAAGAATAATGCATTATGTAGATTGGTCGGTGAATATCGATTAATAACAATTCTTGAGAAAGATTATAAAACTGAAGCGATTGAAATTGACTTGTCTTCCTTAACCTTTACAATCCCGGCATGTTTTTAAACGACTTTTTGTTTTTAGTGCTAGAACTTTTTCATCAATATCTTTGGGTTGAATTGTGAAAATGCTGACCCCCCCCCACCCCTCGCGCCATTACAGTGTCTTCCAGGATTGAAAAGGTTAAATGCAGATTATATAAACTACCAAAAATTTAACTAGAAAGAATGATAAATTTCACCTTATCTCCAGAAATTTCTTTATCAATACCAAAATAATTTCCCTTATCTCTCTCTTATCTATTTCGGAAGAGGGAAGCGTCTGCCTGGACCTAAAATATCAGGAAAGGACGATCCTCAGAAGTGGTAAATAAACCAGGAAGTGGGATAAAAACTAAGAAAAATACAGAGGAAAAGACTGAGCGTTCATCTGACATTTGATAGAGTCTAAACCTCCGCGGGTTGCGGAGTTTGATGGAGATCGGCCAAACTTACCTTATTTTTGATCGGACCGAGAAGTGGGAACTGGGAAATGTCAGAAGAAGAGTTCTCTCATGGTATAGGAAAGTGGCAGAATGATAAGAAGGGAATGAGAAAAGGACCCTGGAAAGCAAGAAGCTGGATAAAATGGAACGAGAGAAAAGTTTCAAGCACTCCATCCCTGAAGGATTTGGTTTACAATCTCGTTTGTCCTTGAACAGGGTTCGCGCTTTTCTCTCTTCCGCCTTTTTAGATCGACTACCCTTATACCCCTTCAACTCTCTCAATATCCTCAAAGTCCAACGACACGCGGTGAATCGATGTTTGAAACTTTTAGCCTGAACGTTTCTCACGACTCTAGGGAAACAGTTGAACGAATCATCTTTATTGTTTTTGCATTATTGAAAGAAGTAAGATGTCTTTCTATCCTCGAACTCCCATTGCTCTCAAAAACAAAATTTGGTCTCTTCTATTGCGTTTAATATTAATATAATTCCTAAAAATTATAGAACATTTTCTAATCATTTTAAATATCCCTTTTTAAAAATATTACGTACAGGCAGATTTAATGGTGACAGCGGTGGGACTAAAAATATTTCTCGACTGACGGTTACAAATGGCTTTTGATTGGCTTTTGAAACGTATTTGAATCGACAAACCTTTACCAGTAGAATGTATTGAAATGCTCTCTCAATAAAGAGGAATTAATATGGCGGATAATAAACCAAAGGTGAAATGTGTTGCAATTCTCGAGGGTTATTCAGATTGGATCCGGTTCGTCGATCGTGCGACGTTGAGGCCTTCCGGTTCCTGAATTGTGCTTTCGTATGGTTCATAAATGTTTAGTGTTTCCTAGTAGGCTCCATAGTGCACGTACAAGTATTAAAGTAAACATTGGTGTGCATCGTCATGGTAAGAGAACTTCAACATAACATGCATTAAACCCGATAGAATCGAATGTCTAAGCAGTAACCAAGTAGACATCAAAATTCGAAACGTTTCATGTCACAAATATCCTATTTTCAAATCAGAATCCATTAATTTATTGCACAGAAATAGTTTCCCATAAACGTAAAAAGGAATTTTATCGTTGTCAATTTCCTTCTATTGTATATTCATATATTCATAAATAATTAAAATTTAATGAAAAATGCGATGGACCAAATGAAAATGGTTTGGATTCCAAACGTCTCTCAATTCTCTACTTAAAGCGTGAAGAAAAAAAAGGGAAGAAAAACACGACACGGAATTCAAAGATAAATACTCAGCCCTACTTACTTGTCCTTTTCTTCACTGTGTCTCTGTGCCTCGTAAATGTACGATTTCAATATTACCCAGCCGCCTAGCCAAAAACTCAGAGTCGCTCTCGTAACAGAACACGAAAAAAAAATCACCCTCAAAAAACGCGGAACCGCTTTTCTCCCTTTCCCCTCATATCTTTTAAGTGGAAGAATAGAAATTTCATTTGTACACGAAGAAACGACTTTGTCTACTTTAAGCTCCAGTTTCAGCCTCTTAAGTGTTATTTATGGTTCTTTTTAGTTTTACCCATAACAGAAATAAGATTAGAAGTCCCCACATCTGCACTTCCTTTCGAACTTGGTGCATCTAACGTCTGAAACTCTAAAGAAAAATATAATATAATCCTAAATGTTTTTAATTACCAAGGCCTTTCTTTCCTGAAGATTATATATTTGCAATAAACAAAAACTCAATCTCTGAAATGTTAAAGTGATCAAAACAGATACAAAATGATTACAAACGTAGTTAAAATGACACTTCTGACACTTTTGCTCTCGTAAAGAACCATCCACTTAATTTGTAATTCTTTCCTTGATACCCATATCATCAAAAACGTACTATAGATAAAGGATCGAGGAAATAGGAAAGCAAATATCGTGCAGTCACACTTAGAATAGAAGCAAGCACTATGGTGTCCATGGATTATATTATTAAAATTACTGATTGTATTATTGTGAAACTTGGTACAGACCTTCATTTTAGCACCTCATAATAAGCTCCGTAGTTAAAATTAGATTATATTATTGTAAGAAAGAGTAAAAAAATATTATGTACCCAAAAAATGACTTTAAGGGATGTCCACACATGCCTGAGGCATATTTTAGAGTCACGTAGGAAATAAATAATGAACTACTTCAAAATTTATGCTCAAGGATTTTGAAGTTAAATTCAAAAAGTTCAATTTTTATTAAATAACGAATATTTACCTATTTTCAATTAATTTACGAGACAAAAGAGGTCGTAAGTGCCGAAAAAGTGAAAACTTAATTTTTAATAACATTTAATTGTTTATACATAGGTTTTAATACTCATGAAAAGTGACGAATAACCATTTTGAATTAATTTGTTGCAAAAAAAGAATGAAAAATATGAAAAAAATAAAAAATTATTTTATTTATTTATTTGAGAAATCCACGGGCGAAGCCCTTTATTACAGAAAAAGTCTTAAATTTTAACTAAAATAAAGATTCGCATCGATACGATTCTTAAGACTATTACAACTATAGTTAAAACTACGCTAAGCCTAAGCCGTACTGTTATCTCTTAACTTTTGTAAAAAACTTATTTATTTATATAATTATTACTTTATTTATGATAAATGTTTAATTGATCATTATTAATCATTTAGTGCATTATATTTTATTGTATCAGTCAAAACATGACTGAAATTACATTTTTCAGTACGTTTGACTCACAAAAGACCGAGTCGGTCAACTTTGAGAGGTCATAACTTTGAACCTATTTAAGTTAGAACCACGTTTTTTTTTAATTTTTAGAACTTTAGGAAATTTTTATTTATCCTCATTTAATTTTCACGTCAGGATTGCAGAAATAATTAAGAAAACGTGTTTTCCATTTTTTGAGAAAAACAGTGAAAAAACACAAAGTTTTAAAAATTCATAATTCCGAAGTTTATGAAGATAGAACATTGTTTTTTTTGTTAATTCACGTGAAATTTTATGTACTTTTAGTTATCCTCTGGCAGCATAAACGTAGATTTATTAGGGAACGCTCTAGTTCACAAAATTTGAACCTATGATTTTTGGTGATAAAAACAGGCAAAAAGGTGTCATCTTTGAAAGGTCGTAGTTCGCGATCTATTTGACCTAGAGGGTTGTTCTTTATCTTAAAATAAAGATAATTACGTCTACTTTAAGTTATCTGCAGACCATTTTGGTGTAGGTCAATCGATTAAACAAATTCTGGATGGTTTTTTGAAAAGTAGAGATTTTTGGACAAAAATTGAAAATTCAGGGCGTTTCGAAACGCTGTATCGCGGAAAGTATTGGTGCTAGGACATTGTTCTTTCCAAATTTCTCAGAATTTTGTGTACTTTCTTTCCTCTTTCTACATTTTTTTGCTAAAATTCATCGGAGCAACAATCCACGCATAGGTGATTTTTGGCACCTTTCTCAAAAAATATGCCCGGGTTTCTGTCCGAAATTCTTGTCATAAAACCAGATGGTATATACCAGGGGTGTTAGTTGAAGTTTGCCGGTTTTTTCAATAAAGAAAACACTTAATTCTCAAGGGAATCTCAAAAA
>JBAGKK010193372.1:0-22705 GCA_037177015.1 Euceroptres primus | reverse complement strand
ACCATAGAACCATGATAATTACTGTATTATATTGCATTGTCATCCATTTCTAACTTACGTGCAAATTTTCAAGTCTCATCTCTATTAGAAATGCATGAAAAATTAATTACAAAATTTGACCCGTACAGACAAGAAAGCGAGTTAATAAATAAACGTGATGAAAAAAGGTCCATTCTATTTCCCAGTGGCAGATTGCCGTAATCGAGGGAGACCGAGGCTTTGTAGAGGAAGCGAGAAGGAAAACTTTTTCTCCCAGCTTCGAGAGTTTCATCACATTGTCTGAACGTACTTACACTCAGGTGTGTACGATAGACAAACAATATCAACGGCACGTGTCGTTAGCTATGTACAATTGGTATAATATACTACATTTACATGCTAGAATCGCTGTCATCAGGCAGCACACAGGAAGTAACGTCGAGGATGAAAACAACCTCGTAAACTACCTAAAATCAGAGGAATACCCGGTACATGAACCGATTAACGCGTTCTTGCGAGGCTTGGGTGAGGACCCTTCAGGTACGTACTCAACACCACTTCTCAATTCGCCGAATACCATCTCCCGAGCAAGTCGGAGGACTCTCTGGATTTTATGGTCGAGTAGCTCCAGCGACACACTCATTGTATGAGACATACCCTGCACCAGGTGTAGCCTCCCAACACATTTTGGAGGATTACCTCTACACCATTGATCCCAATCGCGATGCGATCTGGGACTTGCCAGCTCCATTGAGACCGGCCGAACTCGCTCCCCTTGCAGCAGCAGCCCTACCGGAAGGGAAAAATGACTTGCAGAACGAGGGTCACGAAGATAAGGCAGCTCAAGATGAAGAAGAGCAAGTTGAGCAGCAACAACAACAATAGCTACCAGCAGAACGTGAACAGGTAACATATGCACCAGCACAAGTACTACCCGTAGTTGCAGAACAACCAGCCACTCCAGTAGTTCCAGCACCCGAACTCGTACCACCTAGACCCACAGCGAATTTGCTAGGATGGGGTAGGTCCACTAGGCTGGCAGCAGAGCAACGTCAGACCATTGAAAGCTGTGGCATAGCAGCCGAAGGCTTCTCCGCCGATTACTCGCGCTTTTCCTTGAACGCAGGATTGTTCGAGTATATCGCAGGGCAAACCCGTTGATCTGCGATGTCGTATAAAACAGCCAGCTCACTCCATGAGCATATCAGGGGCTCTCTTGCGCAATGCGCATATGTTGAACGAGGAGTCGGAGATCTCGGATTCAACCGTAGCGCACGTTATGTAGAAGGTAACATCAGGGAAGCTACCGCCTATCAGCTAGACCAAAGAATGTCTGTCGCATCATGTATTATGGCATACAGAATGAAGAAAGAACCCGTGAATGGAAGACAATCTTCGTGTTGCTATGATTACAACGCATATCAGGACGTGCCCGAAACGTGGATAGGAACTCGAAACGCGACTTTTACGTACGGCCGTGTTGAGACGATTAATACAGGCACAAAATTCACCGCCTACACAAAAAGGACAGGCTACGTACACCACTACTCACATCAGCTGTAGTGAAGAAATCCAGCTTCTAAGAAGCATAAATGCGGCGTGACCAAGCCCCGCGATCATAATATTGATAATGGTAATAACACAGAAGTATCTAAGAATAATCTTTTGTAAATCGTAATTGTTGAATACAAAGATACTTAATTATAAGCATGTTTTTAGTACGTTTCGAGCTTAGTCACATTAAACTCAAGATTATTCCAAGTGCCTTTTATCGCGGAGATATAATTATTCCATTTTATGGACAAAATAGGAATCTGTGTACAATACCCTATAGTTTAACCCATTAAACGTCGTGATAACTACATTCAATTCCTCAATAAAAACCTTCAACAAAAATGCTTGCAAAAACGACATTTTTAAATATTTTTAAGTTTTTAAATCTCTGCTGCATTCTAGACATGTTTTAGAACATACCAGCCTTTTTTCAAATTTTTTCCAACATATCATTAGCTCTGGGGTCATATGAAAGTACAGGTCTCTGAGCAGTGGGACTAACTAAACCATTTTTACTTGTATTTCAGTTAACAGCTCTAAACGAAATTTGTTTACAAAAATTAAAGAAACACCATTTTATTCAGAAAACTTAACAGATTCATGTAATCGTTACTAAAATCTCCTGACATGTTTTTCTACGGAGCTACTGCCTTCCAAAGTCGAGAGTCGCCGATTTTTTGCGGCGATTTTAGTCAAAATGGTGATATAGGGCCTTTCGGAGCTTAAATTTGAAAAAATTAGCTTTTCAACTTGACCTATTTAATGTGTAGGTATATGGACAACCCTTTCCCGCGCTAAATAATGCCGGAATTGTGGCTTAGTTTTACGGTAGAGAACACTATAAAAACTGTTTTTCACCAAGAAAATTTAATGCCGGTTCCAAATATCATCATTTCCATGTACCTTTCGGGGCACAATCTTAAGAAAAATAATAAAATCTGAAAAAAACTTATACTCGACGGTCATCATCCTCGCAATGTCAAAATATGATAAGTTGGCAACGACATCAGACTTTAGTCGGCAGGCGCGCAAAATTCAAACCCATGAGATTCCGTATTCATGACATTCATTGTGAATATTATCAATTTAAAAACGTTTAATGCACTACACTTGACTATAAACAAAATTATATCCATTTTGACATATAAACAAATAAAATGCATTGCAGGAGAGGTTAAACGCGAGTAAACAACTGAACTAACCTGACATAACGTACTATGCTCGAATACTACCAACTGATGCATGAGAAAAACTCAAGTGGAGTATTAATAACATTTTCGAAAATACCCTCGATAGAAGTGAAAACATCAAAATTACACACAAAATTCAAAGTCAATTTGTGATATCCTTTCATGCTCATAAAAGCCATTTTTGACGTATATCAAGAATTGAGATAAATTTCTCTCTTGACTAGCGAGAATAGCCGGATTACTTCAAACGCAATAAAAGCGGAAACACTCTAATTCCTCATTCCTCATGTAAAAAGGTAAATCTAATCATTTTGATAGATTCTAGGTTTGTGATAAAAGAAACTCTTGAATTAAAACAAGAAAAATTGAATTATATGGCACGAAAAGATTACTGACATGTGAATATATGTAGATTGTTACTTTGAAGTACGTCAATCTACTTGTTCATTTTCATTGAGGGGTTCGTCGTCGTCGAAGTTGAATTTCAAATTGGTCATCTTTCCTGCTTTACAAAGCTCGTACAACTGTGGCAAATGATTCTTGTTTGCTTTGCCATGATCGTCTTCTATCAAAGACGCTCGCAACGACGAAACAGTAAATTCAGGATATCCTATTACTTTAGATCTCATTTCCAAAGTATCTGTCCATATAGTATTTCCGAGATGGAGCTTTACCTACATTGTATAATTTTTATGATGGATTAAATTTTCTAAAATTAATTAATTTTACTCACAAAGAAAGTAAAGGTATTTTTTTACCTTTGCTATCACGGAAGAGCTCGAACCTGAGAATTCTTTAAACCAAGACTCCACTGCTTTATTTGCACAATAATCCCACTCATATTCCTTGTCGCATGGTTCTATGCTAGACACGAAAACTTCGATGATGTTTGTCTGCCACTTCACGAGATTCTCGGGAATATACATCAGTTTGTTCGTCTGTAATATAATTAAATTTAATAACCCTGTATTAGAAATATTTACAAGGTACCAGTGAGACAAAAATTTGAAATTTCCTATGACTGAAAACAAGGTGTCGTACCGAGACTCTCAGAATTACAGATCCATCGTCGATACACCTTACAGTTACGACAGTAGGTTCGTCGAAATTATTTTTTAAGGTGATGTTCAAGATTTGCACTCTTCTGTAATGATCAATGGTGTCTTCCATAGTACAAATATCTCCAACTTGAACATTTTTACGCCCTCTCCTACAGATGAAAGTAATTTTAAAATAAATTACTCCAATTAGATAACCAACCCATTAACAGAGTTTAAGAAGAAAAAAACGAACCTGTTTTCGACATTGGCGTAGTATTTCTGCATTTGCATGGAAAGTCTCACTGAATGTTCAGAAGGATAGATGATTGGATTCTTTTGATCCTTTTTGAAGCATTTGACCAATCTGGCAGAAAAGTGCGTCGCATTGTGTATATATGTGACCATCAGCTCAACCGTGTCATCACTGTAATTAAGGAGAATAAATAATAATATGCATTTCCTATTTTTAAATGCAAATCTTACAACTTACATTGATACATCAGTCATAGGAGCATCTATACCATTGAGAATACAATGTCTAAATGGACAGTTTGTTCTCTTTGGACAAAATCCGAACGCTTTGACGTTATTGCAGATGGGATAAGCTTTCTTTTTGCGATCCAAGGTTACTGCAATCTCCTGAAAGTTGAATACATTTTGTTGTAGAAATTTGTTTTTAAATTATTGTTTTTTTTTAAATTCCAAAAAGAACTTACAGTAGCTGCATTAAACCACGATTCGGGCAGCGAGGCGTGCAGTCTTTGCATAATTTCCACCAGACCTTGAAACTGCACATCATTACTGTCATCTGCCAATATAAAGACTTTGCACCTATTCTTATCCTTGAAAATAAAGACAAATTAGATTTCGGAGAAAAAGTAAAGGTTCAATTAAATTTAAATTAAATTAATTTTACCAAATGCCAATTGTCCATGAGAGTTGAGAATCTGTAATAAAATTTGGATTTGGAAGACAAGTTGATTGAGTGATGTATCAACCAGTTTACATCCTTTATATCCAAGTCGGAAAGCACATCGTCCGTGCATATAAGAATCGGGTACATGCCAGAAATACTGGCAGCCCAATCCTCCTTGACACCTGAATTGAATACATTTGTAGACAAAAGTATAATTATATATTTAAATAAAATGAATATGGCGTACCATGCACGTCGTTAAAGACCATGTTGCCGTGGGCTAGAAGAGTTTTTTTCTTGTGCAGTTGTAGAAAATCATTCAACTTAATGGCGCCTTCCACATCCGAGCAGATAATCATTATCTTCGCGGTGACCATTTCTTGACATTCATTCAACGCTTCTAAAATTTTTCCATTTTTCTGTTGAGATTTGACAATTGCAAGCTTGGCTTGTACTTGAGAGAATGCAGCTGCTTCCATGTAAGATCCAATGCACACGTACGGATAAAGAATGGACTTTTTCATAAACTGACTCAAACCCTTGGTCCAGTGCTTTCCAACTGCTATTACTTGTAGTGTCAAATCATTGTCGTATCGATCTTCCTTTTCACGCATTACTTTGTGTTTGATAAATATCTCCATAGTCTGAAAAAAGTGTCAAGTTTTGTTTAGACAGGGTGTCTAACGTTTCTTCTTTTAAAAAATCCAGGACTCTTCAAGGTTTTCCAGGTAAAAAATAAATTTTTTCAGGTACCGTTTTTTAATTATTACCATAAACTTTCATGAAAAAAAATCTTTCTTTCTTGAACCTGTACGATAGAAATAATTTATGCAACTAAATAAACCATATAAAATGTATATTATACAATTTATGAAATTCTTGAGTTTAGCTGACAGTATTTATGTGTATAAGCTCAAAAAACTATTTTTTCAGGAAATACTCTCTAAGAAGAATTAGTAGTTTTCTACTATTAAGTCGTTTATCAATTGCTCTAGTAAGCGTTTCTACAAATCTTTAGTAAAAAATTGCTATTTTTCAGTAAAAAACTACAAATTCATTTAGTAAGCCTTACTAAGTGAATATGTAGCTTTCTACAAAAATTTTACTGAAGCAATTGATAAATGACATCTCCTGATTTCATTCCGGGTTGCTACAAAATTCGAATTTCGAAATTTCCTAACTTTCCCTGACCAATTTTTCCTGTTCCGTTACCGTTATCTGTCGCTATAATTAAAATTATAATTATATAATACAGGGATCACAGTGGTTCAACAGTTCAATTTTAGGGAAAATAGGGCATTTCTTTTTCGAAACAGGGGATTTTTAAAAAAGGGGTTTTCCCGGTTTTTTCCCGGTCAATTTTTATTCTCCGATCAAATTAAAAGTGTCTTTTTGAGATTTTTGAAAGTAAACGTATACATAGAAAAGGCAATTTTAACATAATATACATATACAAAATTTATATCGTAAAGACAATTATTTATTTACACGTACCAAACTTATGTTTAATCACAGACTGAAGTGATAAATACTAATCGAAAATACATATTTTGAAACTTTCGTAACACGTAAAATAAATATTTTTTAACAGAATCACAAGTAGTTGCTTAAATGCTATTGAAATCTGAAGAATAAAAAAATAAAATATAAGTATAATCTCGATCATAAATAAAATTCTCGGGTTTTTCCTAGTAAAATAAAATTCCCGGTAAAATAAAATTCCCGGGTTTTTCCCGATTTCCCGGTCCGCTAGACACCCTGAGGATTTGTAGAATATTGAAAAATTTTGGAATATTATTTTATAAGATTATTGCAGGAAAACCCAGAAGATTCTAGAAGTCTCAAATATTTTTGAGAATTTTTAAGGATTTTAAATCAATTTTAAAGCTTCTGGAGAGATTAAGAGACTTTAAGAGATTTTAAGAGACTATCGATTTTGAAAATTTGGAAATCATGGGATATTTAAGAAATCATTAAAAGAGTTTTTGAATGTCACAAGTTTCTATTTCTCATAATTCTTGGAAAATTATTCGGAAACTTGAATATAAAAAGAGAAAAAAGGGAGAAAAGGGAATGAAACTATAAAAAAGTGATTTTAGGAGATTTGCAGAATAATAGGGAAAAGGGGAGAAAAGGGGAATAAGGGATTGACTGTGATATCGTTGATAATATTTCATTGGCTATGGAGTCTATTTCTTAAGATCTACTTAGTTGTAAAATAAACTTTAAGGATCGGCAAACGTTTCGTCCAACATGTCACAATTCAATTGACTGTGATCCCTGATTCTGTAATATTTTAATTATATAATTATAACAATTGTCGAATTATAATTATAACTATTGAGATATAATCATAGTTTATTGAATCAAAAAAATTCCCGGACTCTTTTAAAGTTTTCCCTGACTTTCTCTGATTTTCCCTTACCATTCTTAAATTCCCTAACTTTCCAGAATTCTCTGACCTGATGTAGCAAGTCTGTCATTTGAAGAAAACTACTCATTCAAATTTAGAGTAATAAGAATTCCAGGACTATGAGTGAAATTCAAAGACTTTTCTAGGTTTTTCCAGGTAAAAAAAATTCCAGCACTTTTCCAGGTTTTCAAGGATTTTCAGGACGCTAGACACCCTGGTTTAGACTTTTTGAAAAAAAATAATTATAAAGAATTGTTTTTAAATTAAGTGTATATTTACCGGCTCCATGTATTTGTCTAATATAACATCAGCTTCGTCGAGAACTATGTGCTGAAGACGAGACAAGTCTGAAATCACGTCGTTTTTGAATTTCCTGAGGAACCTCGCTAAAAATGGTACTGTCGATACAAGTACTTGACATCCATTGTAGATTTGTGCCTGCGAATATTGATAAATGCTTAATTTCTTGAAAATATTAATGATTTTAAAATAAGATTTATTAAAAAGTAATAAGCATACCACTAAGGATTTTTCTGGCTTTCCATTCAGGGCAGCTACTACTTTAATGTGTGGATAGTGAATTAAAAATTCTTCGCAGAGTGAAGCAGTATTAGCAACATTTGATGATGATGAACAGAGAATCAATGTAGTTGGTACAGTTCCTTCAGGAATCTAACGAAAAAAGATTATAAACTGTTCAAATACATATTACTGGCAATGGAAATTAAAATTAATTGTAGAAATATAGTTACATACCCTTTCTTGCATAGCTAGATAACTGACAATCGGGACTAAATATCCGTGAGTTTTTCCAGAATCCGGAGGACCAATTGCTATAACGTCGAGACCCTTTGATACAGCTGGCCACATGTACGATTGAATTTTCTTTGGTCGCTTGACGTTTTGAGCCTCTAGTGCCTAAATTAACATAGAAATTCATTACTTTAAATAATACATAAAACGTGCTTACCAATGCTTTAAACAGAACAGTACTTTGTGAATATGTAATGGAAATCTAGCATCTGTGACACTCTCTATAAATTTGCACTTGTGTTCGCTTCGAATAAATATCTGTTGATCATCCTTTTTGTAAAAATTTTTATATTTTCTTTTCTTAGGAGATACAGGATTCATAGGATCGGGAACATTGCCGTTTTGTCTGAAAAGAAAATATTGTTAAACTTGCGTCAAAATTTCCAAATTGTCTTTTCATTCCAACATTCTATCAATTATTATTAAGTACCTTTCTTCCTCAGTTTCTGTTCCTGTGGTAGTATTCAGGCCTTTCGAATCATTGCCGTTTTGAACTTTAGTCTCAGATTTGCAAGAGTCGTTTAAAATGTCATTGGTGATTAGAAAGCTATCATCAATTTTTTTCATCGAACTATCCGCCGAGAAGTCCGGTTTGTTAATTAATGATAGAAGACCTGAAAAAGTGAAGTATGTAAATATTTTATTTTAATACAAATTGTAATGCTACGTAAACTAAATTAACTCCGTTCGAGGCAAAATAATTTAAAAAACAGACAAATTGTTTAAAACGTTTACCGTCATTTAAATTCACTGCAAATAAACTGAGGGTCAGTGCCTTGCTGAGTATCACTACTTCATCTTCGATGACCAAATACAATTCGCCATACATTTTCCCTTTTTCGTCCTGAGCTTGTGGATCAAAATATATTTTTTCTGCGGCACTTATCAAGTCTCTAGTACTCTGATTAGCTGATTCTGTCCATTCTTCAACGATACTAAAAAACAAGGGTAAAGTTTAACAACACAAAATTGTTGTACGAATAGAATTAGAGAACTTGCGAAATTATAGTTATCACGATGAAACTTACGACACTATCGTTTTCTCTTTTGATTTATTATTCTTGACGAGACAAGCTGGCACTATATCGTTTAATCCGATTGTGCATGTCAAGTATTCATCAGGAACAACATCTTTGGAGATTTTTCGGAAATCACTTTGTGCCAATTCAAGAGCAATGCCATAGTCAGGCATGAAAACGTTATATTTTGTGTGTGAATCGTTGACACGACCTAGAATTCCTCTGCACCACCATGCAGGAATGTCTTCGTTGACTCTATTGAATACGATCAATCGCTAAAAAGAAATCATTTTCAATTATATGGAATTAATTTTATTCTTATACTGTCTATAAATTTTAAAAAGTTACATCTCCTAAGTTGAGCAGCTCACTGGACTCTTTCTTAAAATCTATGTTTTTTTGGGCATAGAGTTGCAATTTTTTACTGATTACGTTTGCCCTTAGTGCATGATTTTCCAACTCATAAATTCTTATAAAATAGGGATTTATGATACTTGTCACTTTAACTGCAACCGCACTTAAAGGTATACAGCTATCGTCGGCTAAAATAAATAAATGAAACTTATTTATATGCTTCAATAAATTCAAAAATATTTAACTTCAAGCAAAAATTAATATATTTATCTCAATATCACTTTATTTACCGCATATTGCAGAATCCATCTTAGCCTTGAACTTTTTAAAGGATCATATCAAATCATAACCACGTGGATTTCTTCTGTGAAAAAGGTAACAAAGTTGTAATTGGTTTTGATGACTGATTAAATAAATTTATATTGTAGAATAAAAACAGATTAATAGTGTTAACAATCGATAGTAATAAGCAAAAGAGCCAAAAGGGTAAAAACGCATTATCAACTCAAATTTGAGGTTAGGAAATTTGAAGCAAAATTTTTTCAGTTAATTGAGCTAATCTCGACGCTTTCTTACGTATGGGTAATTCAAGTTAAGAAACTTAATACATTCTGATTTAAATTTCGAGAAACTTGATAACCATACACACGTGTGTTTTATACGTTTTATATGCTCATATGCGAACAAACGAGAACCCAAACGAGAACAAAAACGAAACAAAAATGAAACAAAAACAAACCAAAAACGAATCAAGAACCATCTAAGAACCACCAAGAACCTTCTTCTTCTTTGTTTGTGGCCTTTTGCTTGCTTGATGATCAGCAAGCAAATAGCCTTTTGACCAAACCAACCACCAAGAACCGGCCCAACAACCCAAAACAACCGGCCATTACAATGCCTTAAATGATAAATTTAAAATATTGTCCAATCACGTTGCAAAATTTGTGCGCCACAAAAATGAACATTTCCGTTGATTTCCGTAGATGAAAAGAGAAAAGTGGGGGAAAAGGACATAGAGTCGTTCGCGTGTGTGTTTTTCTAGTTTTTCTGATAATAAACCAAAAAATCTCTGATAATGTCACTTTTTAAAGCAAATGAGGTCATGGGAAGATTATACGCACGTTACATGATTTCATTACCAGCCATAAATCTTTCGAGGACGCAAAAGGTAACTAACCTATAAATCTTCTTTTTAGGTTAGTTCATAGAAAAACATCTTACATAATTGAAATAAATTGTTTAAACACTGGTCTACAATTTTTTTATGATTCTAAAATCAAAGATCTTAAATTCCTATTTATTAACTCTCTCTTTTTAAGTGCTGTCATTCGTAAAATACACGAATATCGAAACCTCTATCAAAATGCCTATATGCGATTTTACTCGATATTTCATTTTTTGAAAAGAAGATACAAATCTTTTTTATCCTTGAAGATTATTGCTTCATTGACTTCTTGATATGTATTTTTGGAAAAAGAAAATTTATTAAATTACGACTGCTCAAAGATTTTCGAAAACAAGTTTATAAGGTTTTGCTTCGTCTAGAAATTACTTCATTTTTAGTAAATATTCCTTTTTAAATATATAAAAACTATGGTTTAGTTTTGTATCCAAATTCTATGATTTATAATATTTTGTAGAGAAAAATAGAGTTTAAAACTAGTCTCTTTAGTATAATTTTCGAATGATTAATGTGAGTTCTATTTTTTAGATATTAATTATTTGCTTTACTGGAGGAACGTTATTACTGGGCAGTTTGGCACAGTTTTTGAAAAGGAGAAGAAGGCATCCTTTACCGTCATCACGTAAAAGTATCAGAGATGCTCGACAAAGGTTTATGAACTCAAAAGCTTCTAATTTTGGCAAGTGCGATTCCCTGTGATCGATGTGTTTTATTGCAGTTTTTATTCAAGTACTGATTTCTTTTTCCCTATTTTTACAGATGCAGTTTCACAAGTTTCGTGGGCGAGAAGAAGTGAAGCCAGTACTCGAAGTCACATCAGTGATAGAGCTTCGCTCGTTTCCTCAATACCAGGTGGACCAGATGGAGATGTGAGACTCACCCCTCAGCAGTATGGTGTTTTGGGTAAGTGATTCATTCTACAAAAATTAAAAATTAACTTACTCGCAAGATCAGTTGAAAAAGAATATTCAAATTTGTCTGGTATTTTTTATTTTAATTTATTAAACAAAAAATAGTTTTTAATCAACAATATCACTGTTTAAATTAATTAGAAAAACTGAAAAAAATGGTGCAATTAATTTTTCATTAAAAAATCGTCTTTTTTGACTGACGCAATATCTACTTATTTAGAAAATAGATGAGGATGTGTCGTAAGCTTGGATTAGGATTACTTTTAATTATTTACAATTTGATTTGTATTTACGTATCAATTTACATACGGTGATGCTTAAAAACGTACTGAAGAAACATGAAAACAGCTAGTTTCTGTTTGAAAAAACAAAGGGTACTATTGCAATATTTATTTTCATCTTTGTATTTATATTACAGAGTTGTAGAGATGCTTTGGGTACATTTTGTGAACAATATTAATATTTCGATCTTCGTTAAAGCTGCAAAGTGAATTCGCTTTTTTTCTTGTTCAGAGGTAGTTTTCACATTTTCATTGCTACAGGTTGTTGCAAAGTATTCGTCCTTATTGATCAGAAGAAACGAATTACGTAGATATCTTAAACAATGATCCGATAATAATTAATTCGCGGACGTAAAATGATATGAAAAATATTTAAAACCTTACTCTTATCAATACGTCGGTCATCCTTCACCTCTCAAGATATCGTAAATTTAATCAATTTTATACAAGCTAAACGTTGATATAAAGCAGCAATGTCTTTTCGTAAGGCATCACGTATTTGTATAATGATTAGGTGATACTTATGGAATGTTATCTTAATTCTTCATAAACTTAATATAAATTAATTTTAACACAAGATAAACTCCTACTGATCTCAAGGAAGTCAAAAACTCAATACATATTTGCAAGAGTTAAACATAATAGGAATTACAAACGTTAATTCTACACTCTGTGTAAAAACGATAAATCATTAAATAATTATACGATAACAATTTAATACACCTATCAAGACTCTTCAGTCACATTGTATATACATATCAGTGCCTTCTTGCTTATCGACAATATCTCAAAAATATCAAACCGTCTTCCTTTTCCATTCTTTTTTTACTTTTTTTCTCCAACTTGTCAAGTAACATATTCCAAACGTTTCGATCCAATGTTTTTGAGCCATCAAAATCGTCAACGCCGACACTGGTACTCTAGAAATTCACAAGCCCTACAATTCTACAAGTCGCTTACGTGCTACTCTTACAAACCTTACAAACTTCTAAAATTATACTGCAATCTCAAAAATATAGCATAGCTATAATTATAATAGTTCACAAAACTTTCTTATTTTTCTTCGGCGTTCGCTTATTTCCGCCAAACGAAATACAATGCATTGCTCTCTCATCGAAAAGCAATACCTGAAATAGTTGTAGCTTTTGTGCTTTTAGGCTCCCTTCGAGGAAGGCATTTACAGGGCATCTTGGTTCTGAAGGAATCTTTTCTAGACCGAAGAACTTACAAGTTACAAGACAATCGACGAAGGCATAAAACAGCCCAGTTGTAGGTAGTACAAGACGGAATGTAACGATTACTCTCTTATTGTTAACAATCTCGTGGACTTTTTATCTTGGCTGCTATCGCTTGTACTTAATACTCTGTGAGACTAGCTCATTGTCATTTATAGATCTTTCATCTGACTACGCTAAATGTACAACGTATATACTTTTTTAATATCAAGGGTTTCTTTTTTATCTGAAAGGCAAGCGTATGTTGACACCGGAGCCAATCCGGTACCTATTAACATAGCCAAAGAGTTTGTCATCTGAATTGCAATCGCTATAGATGAAGGTATGCGACAATTATTATATCTTCTATATAGATTCCTTTGTGTTCTCATCGACAATACTCTACAACTCTAATGCTATTGTAATTTATGCATTCTAGTTGATAATCCAGATTTTGGTTCTTCACGTAATTCTGATGTAAGCAATCGTCACAGATGCCACGATTGTTACCAAACTCGGTACAAAAACGTGCCCCAACGAATTGTCGCCATCGATTTTGTTTTTCAGCGAGAGAGGTCCTCCATCGTCGTTCTGAATATTCGATCCATCAGCTTTTTTCGGTGGCATAATCATATTTTCGTCTATTGCTTCCTGGTTGGAACCTTCCATTCTTGGCACTTTTTTCGTCATCACAATAATCTCTGGACCCCTTGTCGTCGTCGTGGTGGTGGTTGTTGTTGTAGTCGTCGTAGGAGGTGGCACAGTTGTAGGAACTAAACTATTATTATTTAAAAAGTAAACTGGACTGAACTCTGGCCTAATATCTATCATGGTTTCCTCTTGACGAACTCCACTTATCGAACGGTTCTTCAAATATTGGTCGTCGTAAACGGCGACCAATTTCGCCATGTAGGGTATCTCCATGTCTGTATAATTTGCCAAAAGAGTCACGTTTACTGCAGTTCCTGGGTCCAGTAGATACTCCACTCTGTTGAGGTAAATACAAATTAATTATCGTGCTGGTATTTAAAAAGGGGGAAATTTTTAACTATTATTTGCTACTTACGTATACAC
Organism: Euceroptres primus; assembly: GCA_037177015.1. NCBI lineage: Eukaryota > Metazoa > Arthropoda > Insecta > Hymenoptera > Figitidae > Euceroptres > Euceroptres primus. The sequence continues at coordinate 8,764 of JBAGKK010193372.1, read as the reverse complement.
GTCAGTTTGAACTTTCTTCTCCGAAATACCCCAAGCAATTTCGGGCAATTTCGTTTTATTTTGAAGTGTTATTGAAATATTGAGGCCTTTTAGAATAGCGTGACTCTGACCCCAGTACTGGGAGTAATTATACGAATATGTGAATGCTTCTGCCACCTTTCCTTGTTGTGAGCCTGTGTTACTGAGGATTGCTGTTCCTAGAACTTTTCGATCTCGTTTCTTCTCTCTTATTTTTTTCATGTTCAATTTGACGTTATTCAATTCGTAGCGAATTGGCTCTGTTTCCACTAGAATCTGACCATTCTCTGCTGATCCTTCTTGTCCATCCTGGAAAAAATTTACATTTTTATTCTATCTATAAATTGCGCTTTTAGTAAGAGACATTTTCATTCACAACCTTAGGAAATTTTTCTTGCAAGTGCAAAGGTTGCGTGACGGATGGCCATAAGTATATACACGGACATCTACATAGTCTTTATAAAAAGCAAATCGGTTTCTGTTTGTCTTCAAGGTACTTAAAGGATCCTCTCAAGGCCAAAGGATCCTTTGGAATAAATATTCTTACTTTCTTAAAATTTGGATGACACAGTAAATAAAATAAAATAATGTGGGTGAATATAATGTCTATAATGTGTGATTTAAGAAATATGCATGAAAAGATGGAACATTGTTTTAGAACTGAAAGCCTCTCTCATTAGAGATAAACACTAGTCACTAGCTCATGTTCAGAAACTTTAACCGAGGAACGAATAATGTGGTTAGTCTTTCGTAAACTCACGACTGTACTTCTATATTCCCATTCATAAAGAAAGTTTCCATTTATAATATTAATAAACTCTTTTTTTCCTTCTTTTTCTTAATGAAAGGCAGAGTGCATTTGATAATTCCAAAATGACTACATGCAACCTTGTTCATTTCTCTCCAGGAATATTTCGCGAAACGAAAGAAACAATTTCCATAAATTTGATCAATAATAATCTTTTATATATCATTTCCTGATATGAGTAGATATCACCCAAAATATAAATACAATTATAAATTGTCAAATTATTGATGACCTTTTTAGTTTTGAGGTTTAATCGAATAATTTTGAAAGGTTATTTCCTTACCATTTTTATATAGGTAATTTTGCCAAGGCCGTCTTTAGTATTTAGAGTTCCAATATAATGCGTTTGGCCAAAAGAATCATGATTTCCTTCTTGAGTTATGTGTCGTGCGATGAAATAATTTTTAATGTCAGAAGGTGCAATTGCACCCATTGGAATTGTCTTATATTTGTCCCAGTCAACCCAGCTCACGCGGGCAGCACTTTCAATATTTTCCAGCAAATCATATTTGTCATGCGATTGTTCACTGCTGGGGGAAGTGACCAGACATCGGTTTTCTCCTTTCTTCATACCACCTGTCACCAAAATTCCATTGTGTAGTGCCCTACACACGAATATTGGAGGTTCTGTAGAAGCTGTAAAAAAACATTGAATAATGTATTCAAAATTTTATATATGTAGTTACACTCATCACGCGTAATAAGGCCGCCAGAAGTTGTTTACATCGCAACTCTCTACGTCTACGAATTTACTTTTGTACGTTCAGAGACTATATGGTATATGCGATCCTGAGTGTTGACATAAGAGTGCTTGCTCGTCACTTTAAATCCGGTTCAAACTGGATTTTAATAGTACCCAGTATAGTGCCGTCTACCCTCGAGGCCGGCCTTATTACGCGCGATGAGTTTAATTACAAAAATCATCTTTTTAATTTGTAGGCTTAGGGGTAATTTTATTCCTATAAAAATTATTTAAATCTGAAATGAAATTTCTTTCGTCTAAAATGGAATCGCCTTAAAACTTAGATCTTGTAAACCTGATATTTGAGAAGATATTCCGTTTCAGATCGTATACCGAGTGCAAAAGGTGGAACGTCCGGCGGCTGTGAGCTTCATGGAAAATTATTACTTTGTTTCTTAATAGCGAGAACAGAATGTATTTGAGAAATATTTTAAACCGATTCGGAAAAATTTTTTTAGTGATTTACTTTTATTGTTAATTGATCTTGAGTTCTGAATTCATGGGAATTAATCAAATTTTTGAACAGATAAAGAAATCATTTTTTATAGGTATGTATTTCTATCGTCGTTCTATCGTCTACCGTATTCTATCTATCGTGGGAACAGATTTTCTTATTTTATTGATTGAATATACCAACCTGAAACTTCTTTTACAACTTCAGAACCACCGGTAACAATTTCTTGGGAAGCACTGTAGTGAGATTTCGATAACCAATTTAAGGTGGTTGACGTGATAAGTTGATCATACTTGGACACTATGTGAACAGAGCTATCTGCTGTCACGGACAGTAGAAGAGCAGAGAACACTAATCCTAGTGCAGATTGGATATGTCTTGCCATCTGTAATCAGATAATAACTGTCATTAGTCCAGGATTAATGTAGGTCATATTTTTATACTGGAGATTAGAAAATTATAGTAAGAAATGTAAGATCTTTACGGTATTATCTGAACCTGCCCTGGTTTGCAAAGTGAAAAGTAATTTAAATAAAATGAAACAACAAGGACCGTTGGAACACGATTTTGCACTTGCCAGTTTTCTCATTCATGCTTCTTCGCGAAACAACTCATTTACACATCAGTTTCCGCTATAAAAATAGTACTGACTTATCGAATAAACTTTATGTCCCTTTTTTCCATAAACTTAAACTGTTTATCCAATCTTTTAAGATTAAAATGTATTGATTGAAGGCTATAAGAGTTACTGCTTAAGACTGTTAATTATATTTTTATTTCAAAAGAAAGAAAGTTGCTCAGCATGAAATAAATTTTTATCTCATGTGAATGAGATTAACACTGCGGGTTCATTTACAACTCTGTCTGCTGCAATTTCTGCATTTTCTGGCATTTAAAAGTACGTGGTAGTTGATGACTCGACTTGGAAGATAATACTGTATCTGCTTACGGACTGTAACGCATTTTCAACATTAATTGAGCCTCAGATTATCTTTAGAAGTAACTGGATCTTCGTCTCTAAAACACTCTCGCGCGCATGCACTTCCGCTAGGAAATGTGGCAATGAAAACTGTAGTCTCTTATCAGACTTATAAAATCGTATACTAAATCTCTCTTCTTTATTATTATATACAAAATTGTCAAGGAATAATAAATGTATCTTCAATTTTATTTCTTCCATATTTATTAGAACGACGTTGAAGAATTTTATCCAGTTTATTTGCTCGCATACAATTCATCTCGAATAACTGTAAATGAGTTTTTGTGAAGTCATTCTCAACCTTGTATACGGTTAACTCGATCTTATTACGAGATCCGATTCATGGGTTGAACTTGAACTGCGAATATAACGGTGCAAGTTGTTTTCCTTTTGTTTATATAGAATCACACTGAATCCAGTTTTTCTATAGTCACTTGTACTTTCTGTTGTCGCGTGTTCAATTAAGACGTGGATACAATGTTGCGTGACGAATAGATTTATTAACATGAAACACAGATTTACTTTATTATTATAGTTTAAAAATTATAAGAAAAAAACAATTAAAAAGTGCGTAAATTAGATTTTTTATGAAACTATTTAGATATTTACACATAAATTTTACTATAAATGGAGTGGAAGTAATTTGCATAAATAAAATACTTAATTTTCCTAGGATATGGATATTATAAACGATAAAGACATTGACCTCTAGACATGGAGCCAGAAATTTTTCAGTCTCGAGCTGCAGTTACCAAGTTTTTTTATTTGACTATTAATATCTCTTCTTTTTGTCCAGGCGGTCGATTGTCGGGGGCTTTTTTGCAGAGCAATTTTGGAACTGATTTAAACGCCTGATACGGGTTTCTGGCGGCGCTTTTCGTGTTCTTGAAATGTCGTGCATCGTTTTCCTGGTGTTGATGTTCGCTGGTGTTGCTAATATCGTGTTCGTGAACCTCGCAAAAGTGAGTTTTGTGATCCGGAACGATTTTACCGCAAGGCCGTCACGTCTCATAGCTTCTTTCGCACAGTCAGTTACTTCTTGGTATCACGGAAGGATGCCTACTTCTGATTGCCATAACTGTGTGGTGGCATATCCGTTTCCGCAAGCTTTGGTCAGGGAGGAGACTATTTTTTTATTAGTCGAAATATTTTGACCATTTTCTCAGCCTCTGATTACAATACAAAATAAAATCCACACGAATTTATATGAAATGCTTTTGTAGATTAGATTGCTGTTTAAAAAAAACTTCGTTTTGTTTCCTCAGGAACGAAATAGCGAATTTTTTCATTGGTCGGCTGCATTTATTACCCTTCCAAGTTTCCGGCAGATTTTTTATAATCACACGGAAGTGGCTATTGTTTGGTTTCCCATTGTAAATTCGCGACACCCCACTTATCGGAAACACTCATTAAAAGTGCGTTATCTTTTCGTTGAACTTGGTTTGTGGAGGATGATGTGTAAGGACGCTTGAATAAACAGGATCAATGTTATCGAATTAATTTATATCATTGACTCCACCGAGTTGAAAGATCTGATTCACTTAAGTGAGCAGCTCGGAAATCAATCGTTTCGATTAATTAATTACCCCATCTTCAAAGAGATGTTTCGGTAAATTTTGGGATATCTCTTATTTTATGATTCAAATTAACCATCTTTTACTAAAAAGAAATTTCTACTACAAAAATGGACATATCTAATTTGAGAATTGGAACGTAAATTATACAACTTGGAGGTTCGCTAAAATGTAGTGTTTACTGCCATTTTTTACGGAAATTCGTAAAAGGCTAAAAGCCACCACAATGGGGACACAATGAAACGTGACAAGTACTTAAATAACCAAGTGCTCTTCCAACCGGTTTACAATCCTTATCGAGCACGAGTTTATTTTTCACGCATGCATATTTCTACTTTACATGGTCATTGTTACTTGTGACTATTTTTACTTTTTTTTAGGACGAGTTGAATATCACGATCGTAAAACCTGTTCACATTGTAGACTATAATAACTAACATCTCTGTTACGTCATCCTTATTTTGGGCGTTGGGTTTCGCAGTTTACATGAAATTGACTAATGTCAATCATTATTATTTCATTATAAAATCTATCATTTTACAATATTTTCTGCACTATAACAGACTGCCACCTCGGAATTTAACAATAAGTTGTTAAACATTCTTGATTTTAAAACCTCTTTCAAGAATAATAAATGTAATGGTCCATCTTTTACATATGGGTAACTGCAGACCATTTTTTAAGAACCAGATTTCCATAAAATTTGCGGATCATAAGAACAGGTGCGAATTCATTATTTTTAAAAGTGACGTAAGAAAGGACCTTTTGGAAGCCATAATTTTATTATGTTGAAATGCTAGCAGTATGTGAGCCTGCGGGAAACCCCATTAGCTAATTGATTTCTTTGGTCTACCGAAAAATAAATTATAATTGCATAGTTTCATTAAAAAACATAGAGTGCCGCTAATTTACTTAAAAATTGCGAGTCTGGTTTCGTAAATGCCAAGTTGGTCATTAAATTGCTTAAAATTTTTTTGACATCTTCCTCGACTATTTCACAACGCACTCGGAGAATTTTTACATTTTCATCATCATATGAGAAGATATTGGTTTTATGTGAAAACTGACTTTTCCATTTTTTTTTTTTTTTTTTTTTCATAAAATTGTTTTCAATTGCGTCTCTTAAAAAAGTTCTAGTTGAAAAAATTCTAATCTCTTCATATCACCAACTTTTTCAAGATAGTGGTTGGATGCAATCAACTAGAAGAGATAATTTCATGAAAAGATCTTGGAATCTCGCTTTATTACATTTATTCTTTTGTAGAGACAGACCTGCCCTACTGACCTTCGCTGCCATTATAAGCTTTTATGATCTCGTCGCCAGGAATTTTCTTAATTGGGAGCGGTATTAACCCATCTCGCGAGGAAGCGCTCTTTTACAAGGACAATCCGACACCGTGTCGCAATCTCGAAGGGAGAAAGGAAGGAAATGGCCTACTTCCCTCATCGATTCCTCTGGAGGACAAGTACCACCTATAGTTTGAAATAAAGCGGAACTGTTCAAGCCCTTTCCAGACTCAATCATTTCCTCAGATCTACCTCAACTTCCGCCAGATATTGAGCAGCAAAAGTGATGAAATTCAATTGACCAAACCTCTTCTTGAACTATAATTTTTGATGTTTGAAATCAAAACTATAGATACCATCTTCGTAAGTCAAAAGTCATCATAAAGTACACGTTTAAAATGCAATTATAATTTATAATCCAATTTGTTCCTGACGAGTTAATCTTCATCGTCCAATAAGCTTGTACATGTTTCCAGTTTGAGCGGAAGGTCTGGTATTTAAAAAGAGGAAAAATGTAAGAGTTCGTTCAAGTGGTTGGCACTCTCATTAGGGACGGTCACGTTCATGCTTCCCGGTCTGCGTATAATCCAGAGAACACGATACTTTGAAGGCGTTTAGTCCTATACGAAAAGGGAAACGCCCGAAGGCTTGGAGAATTCTGAAATAAAAATACTTGGTCGTATCGTTGATTTTAGATTCTTAAAAAGCAAGATCATATTATTGATCTCTGGAGCAAAATTACTGGAAGGAGGCTTGTTACCGCACGAATGGTTCGTGCACATTTTCTCGTTAAAGTCGTGTCTGATTAGCGACCGTCTAGACTCTAGACGCGCATAAAGTGTACTCGAGCATTCATCTTTATTCATAAAACTCATGATCATACACTGCCCTAAAGAAATGTCATACCTCTATTATCCAACATTTATTAGTCTTGAATTGTATTCTTCAGTTGACTCTACTATTTTTATGACTTTGTCTCAGATACTTTGTTTTTATCGTCAAATGCTGCACTAGAATATTTCTAGGATCTAGATATCTAGAAGGATGATGGTCTGGGAATTTTTTCCTATGTATTTGTGAAATCGGACTTTCCCAGAGGCGGTTCATTTTTATGTACCTGGTTTCTTTGAAGGAGATAAAGAATGTATCCTCGATCCTTTTACAGGTTTCGGATTGAGTAGTTTAGAGCGTAGAAAAAGAAGGATGATGGATATTGGATCAATTCCGACGACGTAGAAAAAACTGAAACCAGATAGTGTTCAGTGAAAGAGTTTGTGAAAAGATAAAGGTTTTCAAAACAGTGAAATCTCCAACAGAGGCCAGGTGTCACGAGATTTTGTGAATTTTGCACCTGTAACTTTTTGTCGAGTTAAGTATTTCTAGTGAAACAATTCTCTTTTGTCGTGGCGTCCCAGTTCTCGTGAGCCAAAGAATAATGCAAGTGCAGCTTGAGATCTTCTCGGTCACGTAGTGCAAAACGTCATTCAGATTGGTATGCCGGGTACGAGAAAGTCAGCAGATAGGGCATGCCCTCAGTGCAGCATATCAAATGAGGGTTGTATCGATTTTCTTCGCTTGCACTGTCAGCGGACAGCGTTACCATGATAACCCCCTGCTTGCAGCAGCCTTAAATCGAGAAGCACTTTCGCATCGTGGTCACGCTTCTTGGCACGCATGTGCGCGACCAACTTTACGCGAAAGGGATACTCACGCATCTCGAGTACGACAATTGTTTTCATTCCCTTCGCGACTCGTTTGCTCAGATTTTTAAATATGTAGAGAGGATGGGCAAAGAGTACTTTGCCTTGATTACTTCAGGTCTTGGTGGTTAAAAAAAACTCTTTGAGCCTTCTTCCCTTCTACATCGCACACTTTATTCTCTACACGTGTTTAAACACAAATAACATGACTTTTTTCCAAGTTTGCGCTCAATTTTATTCACCGCATGTTCCACCTGAATCAATACGGTTTATTCTTGAATCGCACGAAAACATTTACATGAGGAAAAAATTAATTGAATGCATTGAATTAATTTTCTAGAGGTACCAGCAAGTAAGTGTATACGAGGAAACCAAATATTAATGATAAACATATTCCACTTTATCTCGAAGAATCATAAAATCGCGGATAAGGAAATGTATATTAATAATTTCTTCACCTTCTTAAAGAACCTCATTAAAAACTTTTAAATCAACCAGGAGCTTATATTGTTAGAAAAAATAGCTTTTCTGCGTGGTAAAACAAATTGAAATGACCCCGTCATCGTGTGTACATTGGAATGACAATATTATACATTGAAAATTTTACAAGACCCCTACAATTTGCACTGATGTCATAATAGCATCCCGCTGGCATGTGCTTTACGAATTCAAGAGCATCAGTTCCTATATTCAAACGTTGTTCATTGGCTTACATCACGATATTGTATATATCCTGTGACGTATCTATAATTTCCGTTAAACATCCTTAAATTCTATGATTCACTCGAAATAATTTAATAATCAAACCAGTTCGACAATGATCAAAGACGTGACTCACATATTCCAATTTATGCCACGTCTGTTAATAATGTTTTGTGCGTATAGAAACTTTTTAGATAATGAAATAGATATCAGAGTCCAGCTTCCGTTTTAAAATTACACAAGCTTGTTTATTAATATAACTCAATTTAAATATGGATAAAATACATTGGAGAAAGTTCAAGATAAAATTGTGACAGTGCGTTGCATTGCAATGTTTATGGCTTCTTGCATCAGCAAATAGCCATATCTACAATAATTAAGACCTATTGTACTTAATCCCTAAGTCTATGTTGGATTAATTCATAGAATTAATGTATATACAAAAAGTAATCTCTATATTCTAAGAACAGTATGTGTGTGTGGCCAAGTGACAAAATTGT
>JBAGKK010193268.1:0-22707 GCA_037177015.1 Euceroptres primus | reverse complement strand
CTCGGAAACGTAGGGTGATGGAGCAAGTCTGAAGTCAGATTCGGATTCAGCGCATCAAATTCCTTCGGGTTTACCAGATCCAGTCTATGGGTGTGAAAACGTGTTGGCCTGTGTAATTAATAATAATATTAATAAATAAATAAATATTAAATTAATATTAAATTTAAAAAAGGCAAATAATTGGCAAATTTTTGTAAATATTTATTGTTTAAAGATTAAAACGGATAAAAATAAAGAGGAATCTAATTTCTTCATTTACAATTTTCAATGATAATTTTCAATAAAAAGGATAAGAATTTTGAACCTTTTTCTCAAAAGAAGGTAAACGTGGTTGTTATCGTCACTTCACCGGTTAGCGGAAAATGGCGTAATCTTTTAGGTAAGCTACTTTTAAAATTAATAAAGGCAATTTTTTATATCTGTGCTCGAATAATAATGATAACCACTGATATACATAAGTGCAAGTTACTCCGATAATCAGATTTCGGACCTGCCGATAACCTCAGCATTCTCGTTTTTATTACTTTAAAGTTGTTGCAGGTGTTACACTAATGATTTAATACGTAGTTGATAGCTTAGTTACATTTTTAAATATATATTTTATTAAATAAAACTCATCTTGTTAATTTTAATTATAATTAATATAAGTAGTTTTTGATGCATTTTAAATCTCGAATCCTCCTTAAACTTCCGATGACTCCCAAATTTACCTTATAGTTTTTTTCTAAATATTTTAAAAATATTAAATATTAATTTTCAAAAGTTCTTTGTTTTTTACAAATATAAAATCTTATTTTCGAAAAATAGTAATAAAATACGAAATTTTAGCTGTTTTTATTATACTTATAATACAAATTTTAAACTTTATGCCTTGAACTTTGTTAATTAATAATTTATTTGAATAAAATTAATGAGACATTATCAATGTTTGTAACTTTGTTTCATGTTGGGTTATTGCGCTAAAACTTTTAAAAGTAGCTATAAATACGATTATTAGGATTTTCAACTCCCACTTTTTTCGAAAATTTAACATGATAGACACTTTTTGAAGTCTGATTCGTCTTTCGCATGCCCAATATAGTAAAAGACTCTTTGGAAAATAGTTTAACCCTCTGCCTGGTCATTCGATCGTTATCGTCAAAAATCGTCAATTCGGACACCTGGTGGAGAGAATGGGACACACGTTCTATTCTTATCCCCACGCTGGAGTGGGGATAAGGTAGGACAGGTAGAGGGTTAATCCTTCATTTTTCAGTATAATAATAAAAGATCGGCGATATTTAAATTCGGCAGGTACGCTCGTGTGGTTCATCTTTGTTTTAATAGGAATCGCTTGGGGCTTCGTTTTTCTCTCACAAGAACATGTACTTTTGAAAATTAGTATAAAAGCGATATTCAAATATACTAAACCATGTATTTCTGCGTTGGAGTATTTAGTTGTATAAATTAAAATAGGAGTTAGGTTAAAGCTAAGATTGTATTACGTGATGTACGTAATACTGCGTGGGAGTATTTAGTTGTATAAGTTAAAATAGGAGTTAGGTTAAAGCTAAGATTGTATTACGTGATGTGTTATTGTGAATTGTACATAGATGTGATGCCTGTTTATGTATCACACTTCTGTTACGCGTGATTCTATTTCTCCACTTTCGGAATTCAAACTTTTTAGTAGTGTTAGGGATTTTTCATATAGTAATTTTCAGATTATCTTATTCGCTCTATGGCTACTTGGAAAGTTTCTTTCAATTTTTCGAATTCATTGTAATAACATCGTTCTTAATTCGCTTTTCAATTTTGATATAATGAATACCAATTTCTCGTAGATTTCATACTAGTTAATGTAATATCTATTTCATTTATTCAAACGAAAATATGAATTTTGCTGGCTGAAAAGCATTATATTAATTTTTGATATAAATGTCCTCTTTTCCCTATTTTGAAACAATGATGGATTAAATTTTAGTTCGCTTTTATCAATTATCCTAACGAAAAGTCTCTCAGTGTGCTTTGGCAACCTCTTTTTCTTGAACTTATACTAATTTTTTAATACAAAATTAACTTTTGAGATGACTTCAGGCTTTGGACTTTTAATTTATTTTATTTGTATACTATCTAATTATCTGGAAACGAAGATTAAGGGGTGTCCGAAGTAACGGACAGTGTCCGAAGTTGGGTGATTCTACGGTAATTATTTTTTATATCAGGTGGAAGGAATAGTATCAGTGCGTGAGTTTTGGAACTTGCTGAGTTTACTTTGCACAGTTGAGTCAAATGCAGCGATCAATCAAACATAGTTTCAGAGCAAGATGTATGCTACAAAGTACTACAAAGTGAACCATTAGAAGGAATGTCTCGGTGAAATTTATCGTGAAAGTTTCGTCAGTTTAAATCCGAACAAAAGCGTTTTGTGAACGCTTTTGCAGAACGAATCTCTAAAAACTTTATCCCTGATAAATAAAGTTCCTTAAAGTTTTGGATGCAGACGTACTTGTGCATTTAGACATTGTTGCATTACGTGATTCGTCTCCGTCTCCTTACATGTTTTGTCTCCGTCTCCTTACATGTTTCGTCTCCTTCTTCTTACATGTTTCGTCTTACTTTGCTTTTCTGCCACTTTCCTATTCAAATGAAAAATCCCATATACGTTTGCTTGGACGCTTTTATAAAAAACTGGGATGCAGTGCTTCCTTACGAAATATATCCAATACAACCTTCTAAACTTCAGTGTTTTCTTTTACAATACTTCCTTTCAGTTTCTAGCTCCATTTAAAAAACCTTGCTTCATAAAAGCTGAAGAGTGTGCAGTTTTCTACTTTTAATAATAATAAAAAGACAGTTCGTAGTTTTTTAAAATCAGTGGGCCGTGCGATTCACTCATTTGAAACACATTTTTTTAAAAAAGAAAAAGTCGTTAACATTTCTTCATCCTAAAACAAAAAAAAAATACTCTCCATACGCAACTCTTCCACTCGGCTGCACTTGTCACTAATGTCCCAGTTTTCACTTGTGCTGTCTTTGTAAAGTCATCTTCTATTGCCATCCTTTTGTGTGATCTTGCTCCATCGCCGACGATAATAGAAGAGTTTCGAGTTGCGTATTCGTGGAAAGAGAGCCTACGGATGGCATTGCTGTTGAATCTGCAGAAAAGGTGCGGCAACAGAGACGAGGAAGTCGGTCAGGTTACTTTAGGAAATTGCCGACTACAAACTTTTCCGCGGGTCGCACATAGTGCCTTTAGCTGAGCCCAACCCAGAGCTGTCACATATCCTGAGTCTGGTAATTTTTCAGAGATAGAAAACCTTCCTTCTACTACTATCTGTATACATCGTGTTCTATACCTCCTCCTAGAAAACGTTCTCTATTTATACTTATACAAGTATATCTATACTTCTTTGAGTACATATCAGCTGTATTGCTACATAAAAATTCCACAGAATTCAGATGCGATGCGAAACGTCTTGTTTGCTCAAATGATATTTGTAGAAAAGATATTGAAATTTCCCCCCTTTTTTTACTCAAAGATCCGATTAACCTCTTCACTATCAATCACACGTATATGTAGAGGCAAAAAAGAGACGTGCCACTTTTGCACCACGAAACGTATATGTGCACCTTAAAAATAAATTATCACGGCTAGCCTAGATTAAGTTCAACCCAAAAGTGCTTGCACATCCAGTTTCTCTTTTGTACTTGTTTCCGGTATGCCCCCCGGTTACTTTAACCCAAGAAAGAAAAAAATCGTACTATGCGTTTTTGAGAAGAAAGGGTTTTTCATTTTTGGCAATTAAAAATCTTATTTTTCTCGAAAACGACGCAAAATATGAATAGCAGTTCGGAGTTGAAAATTGTTACCTTTCTTAAAATCTATAAAATTATACCTTTACCAGATGTTTATCTTGTGTATTTTAACAAATTTTTCTCATGTTATATGAGATTATTAAATTTCCTAAGCTTCCTAAGCTAAGTAAAGAAAAATCGGGGTTTATCTATAAAATTGAGAAAATATCATTTGTAACGATTAAAAATCTCATTTTTCTCGTAAACGGGGCAAAATATAAATAATAGGTCATAGTTTAAAATTGTTCTCCTTCCTGAAATCTACAAAATTGCACCCTTACAAAATATATACCTTGTGTATTTTAACAAAAATTTTCAAAAAAAAAAACAATAATAAAAGATCTATAAAAGCGACTAAAATAACATTTAGAGTTTAGCGAACTTCAAAATTTTATTTTTAAAATCGTTTGTTTTTAATTCAGAAACAATGTGCAAAACATGCTTCATGAGGTTATTAAGGTTTCTGAGCTTCAAAGTGAAGAAAAATTGATTTTTATCTCCAAAATTGAAGAAATATCATTTTTAACGATTGAAAATCTTACATTGGAACCTCAATATTACTACTCTCAATTTATCTCATTCCTAGAATTTCGTTCGGCGGCATTCAGGATGCGCGGGTCCGAGGGTTGGGAGGGACTTAACGGCCGTCAAGTGGTACCGTAGCAACCAGGAGCAACAGAGCGAACAGTATCAATTCGCTTTTTGCATTTACTTTTGAAAACATGTTGAAAATTCTTTTTTCATTAATTTTCCATCGTCATTTAAGAATTTTCATCCCTTATGGTAAATCTGAGTTAAATGGAGGTTTAAGTGTATTTTGCTCGAAAATGACGCAAAATATGAATAGCAGTTTATACTTCAAACTTGTTGCCCTTCCTGAAATCCATACAATTATACCCTTACCAGATGTTTATCTTGTATATTTCAACCAATTTCTTTCAAAAAAATAGAAAAAATCTATAAAAATGGACTAAAGTAGCATTTAGTTAACGAACTTTAACATTTTATTTTTAGATATAATATTTTTAATATATTATTAGACATGAAGACTTTTCTGATGGCAAAGAGCAAACATGTTTTTCACATTGTTACTGACAAAAGCAAACGTTTCTAGAAATAAAATGTTGAAGTTCGTTAAAGGCAATTCTATTTTAGTCGCTTTTATCGATTTTTTCTATTTTTTTTTTTTTTGAAAAATTTGTTAAAATACACAAGATAAACATCTGGTAAAATTTTATAGATTTCAGGAAGGGGAACACGTTTAAACCGTAAACTTCTATTCATATTTTGCGTCGTTTTCGAGAAAAATGAGATTTTCCTTCGTTAAAAATGACATTTCTTCAATTTTGGAGATAAAAATAAATTTTTCTTCACTTTGAAGCTCAGAAACTAATAATCTCATGAAACATGTTTTGGACATTGTTTCTGAACTAAAAACAAACGATTTTTAAAATAAAGTTTTGAAACTTTTTAAAGTAAATGCAATTTTAGTCAATTTTTTTCAAGTTTTCCTATTTTTTTGGAAAAATTTGTTGAAATACAGAAGATAAAAATCTAGTAAGGGTCTTATTTTATAGATTTCAGGAAGAGAAACAATGAACTATGAAATGCTATTCATATTTTGCTTCGTTTTCGAGAAAAATGAGATTTTTCATTGTTAAAAACGAAAAAATCTTTTTTCTCAAAAACACGTAATGCGATTTTTTTCTGGGCTTAAAATAACCGGGGTGCATCCCCGAAACACGTACAAAAGAGAAACTAGATGTGCAGGAATTTTTGGGTTAAACTTAATCGAGGCTAGGCGTGATTATTTAATACAATCCGATTTAATGGTGGTTGGGTGTCTTAAGGTTTTTAGGGTCACTGAATCCAAATCTGGCATCAGATTTTCAAAATCCAAAATCACTGATTCAATGTGGTGAACTAAAATTATCAAAAATGTTTGGAACTTGATAAAATTGGTTATATTTCAGTTTTCGTGATCACTGAATCCAAATCTGGTATGAGAATTAAATTTAGAGCGACCTCGAAAACCTGAATATGACCAATTCTATTCAGTTCCAAACATTTTTGATAATTATCAGGGTGTATAGCGAACCGGAAAAAACCCGGGAATTTTATTTTACCGGGAAAGACCCGAGAATTTCATTTTACCTGGAAAAAACTGGGAAAAACCCGAGAATTTTATTCAGGATCGGGTTTATACTTATATTTTATTTCTTTATTCTTCAAATTTTAATAGTATTTAAGCAACTACTTGTGATTCTGATTGCATTATTTAAAAAATATTTCTTTTACGTGTTACTAAATTTTTAAAATATGTACTATTAATATTTATCACTTCAGATTGTGATTAAAGACAAGTTTGGCACGTGTAAATAAATAATTATTTTCTTTACGATATAAATTTTGTTTCTGTATATTATGTTAAAATCAAATTTCTTCCATATCGGAGATAAATAATTATGTTAAAATTCCCATTTCTATGTATACGTTTACTTTAAAAAATCACAAAAAGACATTTTTAGCATGATCGGGGGGGAATTGACCGGGAAAAACCCGGGAGTTTTAAATGGACTGATCGCTAGACACCCTGATTATTTCTTCAATTTTTCTACTTCGAGCCGCCATATTGGATCACTAAATTTGAGTTTTGAAAATCTGACACCAGATTTTAATTCAGCGACCTCGGAAACATATAATATGAAATATCATATTTTTCTGAAAACTTTTATTTTTGGTGATTTCTGTCACGAAAAGATTTTTTTCCCAAAAAAAGTCTGGAACAGGCTAGAAGATATTAGAAGTTTAGGGCAGAATTCAAAATATTTTTCAGGATTTTAAAAGATTCTAAAAGAATCTGAAACAGTCTAGAATATTTTGTAAAATCATAATAGGTTTTGGGGTGTTTTTGAAGATTTTAGAGGATTTTAGAACTGGGAAAATCTGGATATCTCTGTAAGAGTTTTAAAAAATTTTAGGAAATTCTAGAAGGTTCTGAACCATGCTGGAGGGTTTTAGAAGATTCTGGATGAATCAAGAAATCTCTGGAAGATTCTAAAACATTATAAAAAATATTGAAAATTTTAGATGATTTTGAAAGATTTTAGGAGACTTAACGAATCTGCAAGTACATGGGAAATTAAAAATATCCCAGAAAATTCTAAACGATTGTCGAAAAATCCAAAAGATTTCACGAAGGATTTTAGAAGACGCTAGAGAGTTCTAAAGGTTATGAAAGTACAGTTTCTAGAAAATTTTAACAGACGAACAGCCGAAAATTTTTATATGTCGTTAATTTTTAGTCAAAAAATTTGTTGTTCGAAAATATTTGCTGTTGAAATTTCTGTTTTTTGTTAACTTCAAAGTGACATTAAAATTATTTTTCGAGAATATTCACTGTAAAAAAAGTCTTGTTTCAAGCCAAAAATTGGGCTTAATTTAATTTGGAACACTTTTAAGACCAGCGGAAGAAGGATAGACTTATGGAAATATACATGGAATCAAAGTACACCGAAAACAAGCTGCAATGTAAACTAGACTTTTTTTCTGTGTTATAGAGCTTCAGATAATATTTTTACGATTTGATTGCTGATTTAGTCGCAATCAATATAATTTGATTTGTTAATGAAATTTAAGTTTACTTCTAAAAATGTTGTATTTATTAACTTTTATTTCCTTGATATTTTTAAGAGAACCAAGTTTTTCAAAGAAAGAAAAATTCTTTTTAAAAGAACCCCTTTTTTTAAAAATGAAATTCTCTGTTTCCCCTAAAATTGAACTTCTGAATCACTGTGATCCCTGTAATCCCTTGATTCCATCACTAATTTTTTTTTTATCAAGATACTACCTTTTTCTGTAAATTGATGTGATATAGGTATAATTTTCTTATACTTTTATGAGGGTTCAGAAAACAGCTTTTTCTTCGATTGAAGATGCGAGGTCAATGTAGTATTGCCTATATACTTGGTGCTTGTAAAAGGAATTTCATGCGAGAGACTAATACACTTGCACACGGTGACAGATATAAAGCATCCCGAGGGTATAGCTCGTAGTATGGTGTGGCGCTCAGAGCCAGAGAAGATATAAGTTGCGCGATAGAATTCATAAATAAGGGAATATTTCGCTGCCAGAGCGCCGGTAATTTACAGCATAACCTACAGCAATGCATTGTGCTAAGTGGCAATAAAGATTACCAGGAAAAACATTATTCCGGTTTATTTATTAGCAATCGGATATTTATTTTCTTCATCGACATGGCATTTTTTTACATGTGCAAAATTATTCCGCTTTGCTGTCTCATTACCTTTTTTTTTGGAATTATCTTACTTAACTAAACTGAAATTGATCCAATGTTCAGTTGAATTTCACAGTTTATTAAAATATGCAAGCGACATCCGAAAGTAGGTTTAGATTCACGAGGAATTGGATTTTGCATTCATCATTATCAATTAAATTCCGATATTGAAACGGACTTTATCGTCTTGTTAACAATAGCTGCATTAATTTCGTGAACACATGTGTATCAGTGCTCCGATTGTCAGTTAAATTACTACATACGAATGTAGCCTAGTACAAGATTCATTGTGAAAATGAGGTCAGCAAAGCTCAATTCCGGTAAAATAATACAACTACCGCCATGAGATTCAATTCTATGAAAATATGTGGGTACACCATTAATACAATTAAATGTGAAACTCATTGTAAGCGGTCATTATATACATATAGGTTTGCAGCTTTCCTAACGAGTGAATAGTAGTTGTCAGTGAGTGGTATTCAAAGTAGAGGTATGAAAAGGATCTTTGTAACATTATCACACTGGAGTTCTCTGCTTGGGTTAACAAGAGCGCAAACTCTATTCCGAACTTTAATTCGGAAACTGATGAGAAGTTGCGACAAGTTTGGCGAATTTGTATGGTACCTTTTCTTCGTTAATGAAAATTTAATAGTTTAGCAAATAATCACAAAAGATGGTTATGGTTACTCTTCTTTCCTCATCTTCTTTTTTTTTTTTAGTTAAAATCTCTTGACTTTCATGATTGTTGCAAACGCATTGCTTCTTGTACTGAAACGTTAGAGGACTCTAGTTGTGCAAGTTCTGTGATTATCTCTCAAGAGTTCGGCTCTTCTCGCTGACATTGTTGAGAATCCCCCTTAAACCTCTCGCCCTTGGTAGTCCTTTCGCCCTTCTTCCGACCCCATGTCGGTTCCCCCGTACTCTTGATTCCTTCCCCATTCACCATGAAACTGCTAGTATAATTGCAGAGTCTTGTCACCGGAAACTTACTGGAGGGTAGGTAACCTCACTAACCAGATCTTCGTCTCCTTCCCTATCCTTTGGCAACCTCAACCTCGGCATTATCTCTTTTAGTGGTATAAGTTCAGTTTCATACGTGATAATGAGTGTATTGAAGAGGCGAAACAGGAAGACGCAGAGTCGCGAGTTACTCCTGCAGGAGTAAATTAACTTACTTAGGTACCTAGTTGTAGACGAATTTACGATTAAGTGTGATATAGGAGGTGAATTTACGGAAATGGAATTTAATAATTTAGGTTATTGCATGTCTTGAGAGCGCATAAGCAG
The DNA here is from genome assembly GCA_037177015.1 of Euceroptres primus. Lineage (NCBI taxonomy): Eukaryota > Metazoa > Arthropoda > Insecta > Hymenoptera > Figitidae > Euceroptres > Euceroptres primus. Next base: position 13,286 of record JBAGKK010193268.1, on the reverse strand, counting down.
GAATTAAGTATGATTTGTTAGTGCCGTAGCTGAAGTTGATTGCAGAATTGTAGAAGAAGTTTGCTGAAAGAATGAAGTGCGTGTGAACTTGGCCGCCCACTATCAAAATTTTTAAACTTTTTTTAGAGTTCTGAGTAATTCTAAAAGAGTTTTAAAATTCCTGATACTTTTTGAAAATAGGTCTGACGAACTATTATAGAAAAAAAGATTTTCAAAAAAAAAGTTAGTTCCTCACTTTTTAAAAATTATTCTTTTTCTTAGGAATACTCTTTGTGTGTAAAGAGTTCTAGAGTTCTCTACAAATAATAACTAAAAAAAAAACAAAATTCAAAAAGTTATATTACTTTAAAATTTTCACCTTTCTGATAAATATTTTCTTAATTGTTCCGTTCTGATGAGTTCTGATAGGCCCCTGAAGAGTTTTACAAATAATCCCTGCAATACTTTTCGATCAAATCAAAATTCAAAAATCTACAGCACTTTGAGGATATCAAAAAATTTTCAATGAATTCCAAATTTTAATAGTTCTAAGAGTTCTGATAGCCCCCTGAAAAGTTCTACAAATAATCCTCATAACACTTTTCGATCAAACCAAAATTCAAAAATCTAGAGCACTTTGAACATACCAAAAAAATTTTGGAATTCGAAATTTGGAGTTCCAAGAGTTCTGATGAGAGTTCTGACAGTCCCCTGCAGAGTTCTACAAGTAATCCCCATAACACTTTTCGATTAAACCAAAATTTAAAAAACTACAGCACTTTAAAGATACCAAAAAATTTTGGAATTCCAAATTTTGAGAGTTCTGGGAGCTCTGATCAGAGTTCTGATAGCCCTCAGCATAGTTCAGCATATTTTTTGGTATCTTTGAAGTGCTGTAGCTTTTTGAATTTTAGTTTAATTGAAAAGTGTTATGGGAATTATTTACAGAACTCTTCAGGGGGCTATCAGTACTCTCATCAGAACTCCTAGAACTCTCAAAATTTTAAAGTCGAAAATTTTTTGGTATCTTCAAAGTGTTGTGGATTTTTGAATTTTGATTCAGAGGACTATCAGGACTCTGATCAGAACTCCTAGAACTCTCAAAATTTGGAATTCCAAAATTTGTTGGTTTCTTTAAATTGCTGTAGTTTTTTGAATTTGGTTTGATCGAAAAGTGTTATAGGGATTACTTGTAAAACTCTTCAGAGGGCTATCAGAATTTTGATAAGAACCCTTGGAACTCAAAATTTCAAATTCCAAAATTTTTTGGTATATTAGTGCTGTGGATTTTTGAATTTTGGTTTGAGCGAAAAGTGTTATGGGGATTATTTGTAGAACTCTTCAGGGGGCTACCAGAACTCTTTGTGAACTCTTAAATTATCTGAATTTCTTAATTAAACTTTTTTTTCATACTTTATGATAGAAAGTTTCTTCTTGAATAGTTAAGTAATAATTCTAAATGGAAGTTAAGTATTAAAACATTGTTTTATTACCTCAAATTCAAATTCATTCAAAACATCAAAATACAATAGTTGTACCTATTTAGAAGATCGGCGGGACAAAAAGGTACAACTTTTCAACAATTGTTATTTAGTAAGTAGAAAATGATTCAAAAATCTAAAAATTATTGATTTCTCTTCTGAATTGACTCCTCTAACTGTCTGTAAAATGAAAAAGCTGAATTTTTTTTTAAACTTTGAAAAATACGTAAAAATTGTACATAATAACCCCACTCTACGGTATCATCAAATTGCTGTAGATATTTGAATTTCGGTTTGATCGAAAAGTGTTATGGAGAATTGTCTGTAAAACTCTTCAGGGGGCTATCAGAACTCTTGGAGCTCCAAATTTCGAATTCTAAAATTTTTTAGTATCTTCAAAGTGCTGTGGATTTTTAAATTTTGATTTGATCGAAAAGTGTTGCAGGGTTTATTTGTAGAACTCTTCAGGGGGCTATCAGAACTTTGATCAGAACTCTTGGAACTCTCAAAATTTGGATTTCCAAAGTTTTTTGGCCTCTTTAAAGTGTTGTAGATTTTTGAATTTGGGCTTGATCGAAAAGTATTATAGGAGTTATTTGAAGAACTCAGAAAGGTCGCAATTTTCAAAGTGATGCAGCTTTTCGAATTTTGTGTTTTTTAAAGTTATTATATGTAGAAAACTCTAGAACTCTTTGCGCAAAAAGAGAATCTCGAAGAAAAAGAGTAATTTTTAGAAAGTGAGAGGCTGACTTTTAAAAAAAAATTTTTATTGGATCAAATTCACCAGAACTATTTTCGAAAAATATCAGGAACGCTAGAACTCTTTTAACATTACTCAGAACTCTGAAAAAAAATGTTTTTTGCAAAAGTTGGGGACTACGTGAACTTAGCCCCGACTTTGAAAAAATCATTTTTTTTACTCTTTAATCGCCAGAACTATTGCTAATATGTATTAGGAACTCTAGAACTATTCAAAATGAATTTAGAACTCTAAAAAAAGTTTAAAAATATTGATAATGGTTTATTAACCACTATCAAGACAATAAAATATAAAGGTATTTTACTAGTTTTTTAAATTTTGAAATAAAAAGTGCAATACTTCATGAATGGAAACTTAATCAATTTTTTATTCTCATATCAATGGCCCACTCTTCTTAAAAATTGAAAAACTATTTGAGTCTTTTGCATTGCAACGTGCATATTTTAAAATTAGAACCGCATCCCCTATAACTATATCGACTTTTCCCTCGATCATGGCCAACTCCATTCTTGCTTCCATCGTACGAATTTCAATCCACGATTCGTTGTTACGTCAGTTTGCGAGGTTTCGAACTCGATTTCGTGTCTAGAGAGTTCGGCTAACCGGAAAACCGGCTATAACCTGGTCGTAGGTGGTAGTTTGCAGCAGCAACCCTGTTGGGTTGGTTATACTGGGAAAATACTCGCGAGTACACACACATCGTCTGTACGGTACATAAGGTTATGGGGTGGGAAGGGGGGGAGGATGAACGCACCTAGCGTGGTTGGAATGGTTTGCTAGATTCGAGATTTGCATGGAGAAGAGGTGGAAGCCGAGGTAGAAGGTCGAAGGTGGCAGTGCTGCCTGAAATATATCAGGCTCGACACAATTCTAGGCGTGCTGCCCCCGAAACGAAAGGGCGGAGTCAAATATTGGATCTCGTAACTGATTGTGACTGGACGCGTAAATTGCACTCACGTCTGCTATCGATACTTTCAACATTGCCTTCTGTTACCAAAATACATTCAGGTTATATTTAGGTTTCTAAATATCTTTTGTCTCTGCATATTGCAGATTTATTTGACAGTAAAATTAATGTCAATAGGTTTTATCCTTTTAACACATCTGGAAATCTTTTTTTTTCAACCCGTAAGATTCAAATTTCTTTTAACCTTTAGAGGGCCGGAAAGTCAATATATTGGCTCACCCCCTGATCGAGACTTTGTCTATGATCAATCAATGATATAAGATACCTCTTGGGCCAATTTTCTGAGGTCGATTTTCCTCCCAAATTGCCGGCCCTCTAAAGGTTAAAAAATATCCATATTTCGAGACCAAACTTTTTCGAGTAAAATTTGTCACATTTGACGAGAACAAGTACCAAAAAAATTGGCATGGTCCTAACTATTCCAGAAACCCACTCTACACCGGAAGAATTAAAGGGTTGAAAACATGAAAGTTTTTAATATGATTTTTATAATTAATTAATGAACGAATCCATTTAAAATCATGCAGGCCGGCGCACAGTGTTTCAGAATTGGATTTTTGAGGACAAATCAGTCAGCAAGTCACAATTTTTATCCGATTTAAACGTTTTTTTCTTCAAATTGAAGCTGAATAAATTCCCCAGTGATTATTATGGAAATTTCCGAACAACTGGCACACAACATAGAATGGGCTGATGCTATTGGCGTAACAATAGCAGTTGAAATTTGGTCTTGGAATTTGTTAAGTTTTCAAGGCATTTTTTAAATTCAGGTTCGGGGCATAAAACATTTGTTGCTAAAAGATAATAAAAGATTCAAATTTTAAACTTGAAATATTAACAGGAACAATGAAAAATTGTTCAGAGAAAAGTTAAGGAATTTAGAAAATTAAATTTTGTGGCCACCCTGCAAGTTTTTACTCCGAGAATGTAGGTATTTGTTAGGAATTTTTAACATTAGGGGTTGAAAACGGAGGTCCTTGTCAAAAAAGTAATACAAAAAGTTTCGTTGCTCCAGAAACGTTGCAAACTGCAGCTACACCTAAATGTTTTTTATTTCTTATGCGTTGTCTTAACTTACCCTGTAAAACGTTGGGTGTCTTTTATATTGGTCCTCTTTTTTATAAGTATTAATTAATTTGAAGTCGGGCTGTATTATTTTTGACTGAGATAGCTTCATACTATTAATTTCATTGCAAAACAATCGATTATTTGATACTATTATATGGTCTTTTTTAAAAAGTGAAGTGGGATTAAAAAAGATGCTGAATTATTTTTGAGGCGTTCTCTTTTATTTTTTTTTTTACAGTGTATTAATAAATTTGTTCGATTTCAGACAATCTATTTGCAATATCGAAGAAAGATTTGAATAATAATTTGATAGCTTTTTTTTATTTTGCGAATATCTAACTCCTTTGAATTATTTATTCTTTCAATTATTTATCCTTTTATTTATTTATTCCTTTTAATTTAATATCTAATTCCTTTAAATATTTAATTCCTTTAAATTATCTAATTTAATTTTGAGATGCTTTTGAAGTGAGTTGCAAGATCATTGAACAATTAGTTTGATGGTTATGAGTTATGAAATTATCTTACACGTTTGAACTAACAAGAAAGAGGCAGAGAAGAGGAGACACTGAGGGCAGATATTAATTGAAATCACTTTGGGTACGACGAGAGGAAACGAGTTTCATCGACAACTCGATTATCTCCGCGCCCGATTCCGCTTGGAGACACGTGTTAAGTGCCTCAGCAATGTGGTGAATCGTGATTGGTAGATCCACAAATTGCACATAGATCTAGGTGTAATTGTGTATACTACCTTGCTACAATCGCTGTTATAATTTCGTTTCCCCTAGGATATTGATCTCTCAATTTGCGAACGGAATTCCACTGTTAGTAAATTCTAAAATTTGCTATGTATTTACAGAAAATATACTTTAAAATTTGTCGAAAATTATTAAAATGTCAGGAAAATGTTCAGTGAAAGTCTATATTAAGAAAAGGATCATTCAGTTGGTTTATTGGAACATTATTTTTTAAAATCAAGAAAGGATCTTTAAATAAACACGTTTAAGATTGAACAATAGATTAATTTAGCGAATGAAATCTAGGGAAAATAATTAAATCTACGAATGAGGCGATACATTTGGATTCACTGGGGAGATATAAGTTTGGTTTTAAAAATAAGCTTCATCGTTGCCTTGTATTTTTTTTAATGTTAAGCATCTCACCCAAGTAAAATTGAGGTTAAAACTTCGCAGCATTAAACTGAGCGTGATATGCTCGCCCTTATCTGTGGGCTGTGTTAGAATCTGGAGCTTTGGCAAGCCAGCGTGCAGATACGTGTATAATGTGTGGCGAAAAATATCCTTTACACGAGAAACAACCCAAACAACTGCATTAATATTCAGAGTCTTGAAATCTCGGTTTTACTCTTGTCCGCTTGGAAAAAATTATGAAGCTCCTGCATTTGCAGGTTTGAGTTCTCCATAGCATATTCAAGCTAGTTTTAAAGATCTATGATAAGGTAGATTGTTTGCTGTTCGTGAATTTCAAATTCCAGTAGAACAATATTATTTATAAAAATCTTAATAAATAGGGTAATCGGTACAATTGTTGGCCTTTTCCTTAAAAAAGGAATTAAAAAAATTGCAATAAAAATATTTTCAAATAAAATTACTAATAAATAGTGCAAGATTGTTATCCGTATACATTGAGGAAAATAGATAAGGAAAAGGAGGGGAAGTTAATATCTGGATATTGAACTATGGGACAGCTAAGATATAAGGGTGTGATATCTAGATATTATAATATAATATCTCATATGGGGCATAATTTTTTAAGTGTACCCATCCAAAAAAATCAAGTTGTCCAGTCCGGCTCAAACTTGCACAAAGTTTACTCCTATTGGATGGTACTTCTCACAAAAAAGATGGAACCACTTTAGTCAAAAACTCTTCGAGGTAGAAGGGGTGAAATTTTTAGAATTTGTGCCCACAGCCTTCATTTTGAATATATATATATATATATATATATATATATATATATATATATAACTAATTTTTTATGGTATGAAAAAAATTTTGACCTCAACGTTTTCGATAGATTTTTTCACAACCATTCGGTTGTTTACTTTAAGAGTCCTGAATATGAAGGTGGAATTTTTTTATTTTCGAGAAATTGAATTTCGAGTAACCTAATCTTTTCAAAAAAATTTTCCTATGTGCGAAAAAATTACGGCAAATTTTTTGGAAATACAGTCAATGATAACAAACAATAATGTGAAAATATAAATTAAAAAAAATTTTGTTGATTTTAGAATTTTCTGAGAATTGGCAAAAATGAAATTTTGGAATTTAGTTAATCGCGCATTTTTAATGTGCAAGTCTCGTGTAATATTTATAATGTAAGAAATATAAATGTAACTTTCTCATTAAAAATGCGCAATTATCCAAATTCAAAAATTTCATTTTTGTCAGTTTTCAAAAAATTCTAAAATCAACAAAATTTTTTTTTGAATTTCTAGTTTTATATTATTGTTTGTTATCATTAACTGTATTTTCAAAAAATTTTATGTAATTTTTTCGCGCATAGGAAATTTTTTTTAAAAGATCAGATTACTGGATATTTAATTTCCCGAAAATGAAAAAAATGTCACTTTCATATTCAGGACTCCCAAAGTAAACATCCTAAGCTTTATTTTTCTTTTTTTAAAAAAAAGAAAAAGAAGTGTTGAAGTTAAAAAAAGTCAAAAATATTCTCGATTTTGAAAAGTGAAGACTAAATTTTGAATTTTTCAAATTTCTTTTTACTGCACTCGAAAGGTCGTGAAAAATCTATAAAACGATGGGGTCAAAATTTCTTTTATGCCATAAAAAATTAGTTATAAGGTCGTGAAAAAATCTATCGAAAACGTTGTGGTCAAAATTTCTTTTATGCCATAAAAAATTAGTTATAAGTATTCGAAATGAAGGTTGTGATCGCAAATTCCAAAAATTTCACCCCCTCTACCTCGAAGAGTTTTTGACTGAAGTGATCCATTTTTGTTGTGAGAAGTACCATCCAATAGGAGTAAACTTTGTTGAGTCGGATCGGAAAACTTGATTTGTTCGGGTAGGTACACTTCAGAAACTATATCCTATATATTAAAGCATAATGTATATATATTACACCATAATATCTTAGAAAGCTGTCCCATAGTTCAATATCCAGATATTGATTTCCCCTCCTTTTCACTATCTATTTTTCTCAGTGTACACTGTGAAAAAATGCTCAGGAATCAATAAATATACTATTGAATCAGTAGCTCTTGTTCAAATATAGATGTTTTATTGATTCAAATAACTACTCATTGAAACAAAAATTACTCATTTTGTTACAATAGTGATGCTATAAATATTTCTCGTTTAAAAGCAGATTTTTTATTGATTCAAATGAATATTCAATGAAACAAGAATTACTCATTTTGTTTCAATAGTGATGCTATAATTCTATACTATATAAATTTGAATCAATAAAATATCTGCTTTTGAACGACGACTATTGATTCAATAGTATATTTATTGGTTCCCGAGTATTTTTTTCTCAGTGTACTCTGTGCTATATATTAGAAGTTTTATTTGCGTATATTTCTCAATAAATTTACAGTTTGAAGGTGGTCAATCATTGTTTAAACGGGCCGATTACCCTAATTTATTAATTTTTTAATAAAGTATTTTTAAAATAAATTTATTGTACTGATTACCCTACTTTATTAATTTTCTAAATAAAGTATCCAAGCTATTTTATGGCTTGGATACTAGAATTTGAAAAGCGTTTCTTTGAAATGCACTTGGTAGTGACGTGAGATTCAGTAGTATAGATATACGTTAAGTCAGGCTAAAGTCAGCAGTGCTATACTATATGCATAAAAGCAATCTTAAGAGCTGTATATAAAAGTAGTTTCAGTATTAAATATGTCAGTAATCTAAGTACTAAATAATTTTAAGGAAAAAATCTATTTTATCACTGAATTATATTTGGTATTTAAAATTTTAGAACAGAGATAATAGTTTCTCATTGGTAGAATAAGTTGATAAACGTTACTTTTACTATTGAGGTATTATATTACATTGTCTGAGATAGAGGTTCATATCGGCTAGTAAATATAAATCCTTCAATAAAAATGATAGGGATGATATAAATATCTATATGTGCTTGCGATAACGTGTGCAGCTATATGCTATCGTTTGAAGCAAAACTTTGAAGAGTAACGGCTCGCTCATTCGTGGATTGCGAAATGCGTTTTTTTCCAAATTAAGTTTAATCGAATTTCGATTACAATCGAAAGTATTTCGATTATTATTATTTCGATTATTATATAGTACACTAATTATTAATACTAGGCAGGGACCATCTCAGTGTGACGGACGAAAAAATGGCCAGTTTTCATGATTTTCTTTTATAAAGGAATTAGATGAATAATTGGTCCAAAATTTTTTTCATTTATTAGTAGCACTTATCTCCTATAAAAAATCATTTTCATGATGTAAATTTTTATCTTTTTGAATAAACAAAATAATGTCCTAAGAGGCCTCCTTTAAAAAACGTCACTCGATGGTGGACATTCCTGGGGTCGTAAAAATGGTCTGATACAAAAAAATCAAAGGTGATTATAATCACCTTTGATTTTTTTGTGGAAAGATTAATAATTATTAATCTGTATGAATGTTGTTATCGTGCTGTCGAGGATTTTTTTCGATAAAGATTAACAAAATGGCGATAATTTGAAATTTTGATGTAAAATTTCACCAAATTTTGCGGGAGATTTTTGTTTTTAACAAATGAAATCTTTTAAATTAAAAAAAACTTCCATAGGACCATAGAGAATGACGTGTAAAAATTTGAGAATGATGGCTTGAAAACTCTGGTTGTAGGAGTTTCCACCGTTTTGAAAAAAGGTGTTGCAAGAAAAACGAGTTTAAAGTTTCGAATACGATATTTTCATAATTATGAAATGTGGATTTACGATCAATCCGTGATGCCAGTTCCATACAATATCCCTTCGGCTTCTTCGAATCGCTCATTTTCAGCAGAGATTTCATCTCTACGAGCTGTTCTGGCTTCTTTTGAGTCGAGGGAGCTGCGACGCATGGTTCGACCGCGCCATCCAGGCGCAGCCCTTGGACGACCAAAATAATTCGAATTTCGTAACCAAACTTTCACATAAATATTTTTAAAGACCCATACTTGGAGAATATGCAAAAAAATCGATTTTTCAAAATTTTTACACTGAGATGGTCCCTTATTAATAATAATCGATAATTATTATTAATAATGGTTAATTATTATTAATGAGATGGTCCCTTATTAATAATAATCGATAATTATTATTAATAATAATATATAATAATATATAATATAATAATATTAATTATTATAGAAGTATTTCAAGCTCAGGTATATTAAAAAATTCCAACAATTATCAAGATAAGAACAAACGTTGACAGAGATAATTATCTCTGTCCACGTTTGTTGTTATCTTGATAATTGTTGTAATTTTTCAATATAGCTAAGCTTGAAATACTTAGAAAATCATGTACAGATATTTGAAACACGGTACTTAAATAGATTTTTTTATATTTTCAATTAATTCTGAACATTAAATGATATGTCATTAATTTAAAGTACGAAAGTATTCTAAATTTTGAATCCTTTTTCTAAATATTTTTCTTTATCTTGCCCTCTACATCTTTGCTGGCCTTTGTTTTCATTCTTCTTCTTATGCAAAATCTTGGCATCCTCCTTTTCTAAATGAAAAATTTTCTAACATTTCAAAGTCTTCTTTAAAATTCTTGACATTGAATGCAATCGATCTGAAATCAATTAGTGGTGCATATGCGAAAATTGCAATCAACATAGGATCTTTGAATTGAATAATCAATCGTAATGACGAAATAATCCATTGACCGGAACCAAGACGATTGCGTTGAACCACAGCAGCAGCGAAATCAGGAGTTTCTCATGCATGAGAAAGTGGCGAGAGAGGCCACGAATTAGAATTTAGGATTAAAATCTAGGGTGTGCATGTGTGTACATACGTACATGAAAGTATGTGTTTTAGAGAGAGGGAGAGGGAAGTTATGAGGGAGAAAAGGAGAGACAGTCCATGAGGGAGAGGAACGGGTCCACTGTTCGGAATTTCCAACGTGTGCACCGGGGTTTGAGGTTATGCGGGATGGTTGCAGCGACCCGCGAGCATGCGTTTATTAAATTGCCATCCCCCCGAGTTGCGCGAGCTCTGCCAACCACCTTTCTAACCCTTCGTCCCTGGTACACCCCTTTCCACCCTCAACCCCCTTTGCCCCTTTCACCCCCTTGCCACGGCGTTGCCACGTTTAAATCTGAATTAACTGGTCGGGCGTGGTTCTCAGATACGTAACGCTAATCCGTAAACGCCCTGAGCACCTCTATCACGTGACTACTGAATTTATATAGGCACGTGAACTCGTAAAATAACGCCACAATAATGAGCTTCGGCAGCCATGCGGGGGGTTACTTCGCGTTTTATTATTCCCGAGAAAACTTTGTTATTACGAGATCCCAAATCGTTCTCTTGTTGCTCGTCTTTTCAGCTCGTATTCCAACCCGACTTGCATCCCCCGATGAGTTAAAAAACGAAACTGACAATTCGTTATGTTGGGATAAAGTGTAAAGTTCAGAGAAAGACTAGCATTCTTTTTACAAAATGTGCCTTGGAGCAGTAACTTTTTATTCTCTAGTTTATCTTCTTGATGTAATATTTTTTTTAAGTTGTTAAAGAAGTTGAAGAGGATTGCTTTCTTTATGAATTATGATATATGAGAAACTTTATGACTCTTATAAACTTTTTCCGTTTTGCTGATACAGAAAGTAATTTAGTTTTTTTCGACCTTCTGCCATTTTATTCTTTTTAACTCTTATTGCAATATTGCATTTAGTCAACGAAATATCAAATTCACAGAAAAAAAGGTTCAGAAAAAGATAAATTATGGATAAGTGGTATTATCTATATTTTGTTATTGGTATTGTTTAAACGTATGTTTTATGCGCAATTCGAGAGGTTGACCACACCGATGTTCCTTGTAAACTCACAAAATATTCCCATATATTCCTATGTAGTCGCAGATGTTCTTGATATTTCTAAATATTCCCATATATTCCGCAGTATTTCCAAATATGCTGACATTTTTTAAGGTATCGCTCGAGTTTTCTCGTTATTCCTTGTACACTCATGGAATATTTTTATAATATTCCGTCAATATTCCTATCTATTCCCAGACACTCCAAATATTTTCGATATTCCAGATAGTCCTAAATATTCTGACGTATTCTTAAATATTCCGAAGTATTCTGAAAAATTCCCAAATATTCTAACATTTCCCCAACTAAGAACAGATTTTTTAAAAGAAATATTTTTGTATATTCCGTCAATATTCCTATGTATTTCCAAACAGTCTTAATATTTTCGATACTTCAGATATTAAAAAATATTCCAAAATATACGGAAATATTCTCCAATATTCTTAAATGTTCCAGAATATTCCCATATTTTCCCTCATATTCACAGAAATTTTCTCATGTTTCCGTATATTCCAAGCATTCCTTGTATTCATAGATATTCCCAAATGTTTTTTCAGATTTCCCCTTTGCTATCAAAAATGTAAAAAGATGAAATTTTGATTTTATGCGTCTAAAAAACCCGATAATTCATTGTACCCTTAGCAAAATTTAGGCAATTTATACAAATAGTATTCTATATCCAATATAACTTATTTATTTATCATTGAGCGGCTGAAAGTAAAAACAGGACAAAAAAAGTTTGTGAGTAAAAATAGAACATACATTTTTCGGAGTAAACAGTGAACAAAAAAATCCTCGGAGTAAAAACGGAACAAAATTTCTTCAGAGTAAAAATGCAACAAACTAATTTTCCGAGTAAGAACGGAACAAACGAGCGAACGGCTGGTGGGAGGGGATATATTCCTTCCCACCAGCCGTGCGCAGGGTCAGTTAAAAATATCAGTTAACTTACAAAAAGCAACAACGGTTGCAAAAATGCCAAATTTCCACTTTCTGGAAAAAGTGGCTCCAAAAATAAATCATGGCTTTCCCGATAATTTAAAATTTTCACTTTTCTTTGCTCCGGATGTTTGATAAGAGTCTCCTTGTTGCAACAAAAAAATCGTTTACCGAACCGCAGGATCAGTTAAAAATATCAGTTAACTTAGGAAAAAGCAACAACGGTTGCAAAAATGCAAAATTCCCACTTTTTGGAGAAAGTGGCCCACGGAATAAATCAGGGCTTTCCCAATAATTAAAAATTTCCCTTCTTCTTTGCTCCGGATGTTTGATAAGAGTCTCCTTGTTATAAAAAAACGTTTACCGGTCCGCAGGATCAGTTAAAAATATCAGTTAACTTAGGAAAAAGCACCAACGGTTGTAAAAATGCAAAATTCCCATTTTTTGGAGAAAGTGGCCCACGAACTAAATCAGGGCTTTCCCAATAATTAAAAACTTCTACCTTTCTTTGCTCCGGATGTTTGATAAGAGTCTCCTTGTTAAAAATAAATGTTTACTGTACCGCAGGATCAATTAAAAATATCTGTCCCACACATTCATTTATTGCTTCCGTCTGGAATATTCTAGAACCGTCTCGTTTCTCAGTATCGTACCATCTTTTGTCTACACGAAAAGAAAATTAGCATTGAATCAAGAAAATATTGTTCTGCATACAATATTTTCTTGATCCAAGAAAATTTTTCTTGTCTCAAGAAAATGTACTTACAAGAAGAAACTTACTTTTCTGTAATCAAGTGCATTTTCTTGAGGCAAGAAAAATTTTCTTGGATCAAGAAAATATTGAATTGTGACATGTTGGAAGACATGTATTTTTCATTGACCCTCTATATGAAATCGTTGAACTTGGGCGGAAAAGTTTGCCGATCCTTAATAGTACATTTCGATACGTGTGTGAGAGGTGATTATTTAGCGCACGAGACGTCAAGTGCGCTAAAAATCACCTTTCACACAAGTATCGAACAGTATTTTATACCACGAGAGCCGAAAAATCATGTCA
>JBAGKK010193160.1:0-22709 GCA_037177015.1 Euceroptres primus | reverse complement strand
CGGTGCTTGAATCTCACATGTCAAAATTATTGTCTGCTATTCTCTCTGATTCATCGTTCCCTTCACGAATGGTTCCCCTACATTTACGAATGTGTCCGAATGATTCCGATCGGCAATACCAACAACGCGTTCGTGTGCGTTGCATGGACTATGTCCACGATCGTGGACATAGTTCAAGGAACAAACCTGTAGGCGGCGCCACTTGTTTAATAGTTGTGACTCCCAGGGGTATGAGCACTCTCAGTTTCTCTCTCATTTCGAATTTCAAATACGAAATTCATATTTACTGGATTAACGAGTGGGACAGACATTTCGAGAGAAATGTATATCTATAATAGAGCCTGAATGGATTAGTCGAGGCAACAGGCCCACCATTGAATAAGTAGTTTATAGACTACCTGAGTCGCTTATGGATGAATCATTTCTGGTTTTTGGTAATAATCGTATTGATATTACAATGTAAATTATACGATTTTCAAGAGGTCGCATCCTGAATCTAAGAGAAACAACTGTTGTAATTTTCAGCAATGAAAAACAACATTTAGGGCCTCAAATAGGCTCATGAAAATCATGGTTTTAAGCAAAAACAGCCATGTTTGAGTCTTAAAAAATAATCCTAATAATTATTTTTTTTGACGAATTTATTTTAAAAAGAACTTTCTTCATTATTGAATAAGACGTTTCCAAAATGGCATCAGATTCTTCAAATAATTTATATGTTAGATTTAAACATGAAGAAAAATATATGTTTTTCTATGCTAAAGTCCATAAGAAATTAATAATATTGGCGTCACCTCTAAATATTATTTTAAAATTATTTTAGAAAATGGTAATTAGTTATTCAGTATGAGGAACATGCTTCCAGTTGGAAATAATAAAAAATCGAAAGTCTGTCATTTTGTGTGTGTATGTGTGTGAATAGAAGACTTTTAGTCATATTTTTACGAAATTCAGTGCAAAGCTTATTTTATGGCTGTCGGAACACAAGCAACGCAACAGATTGAATTTAAAACATTAGTTTAAACGCACATTTATCACCAGCGACCTCGTTTTAGTCGGAAAATCTCGCTGGTCTGTTTTTGTGACTAACTTCGCAGAAAATGAAGATTAAATTCTGCATCGATTGAGCCCTATATGAAGTGTTTTCGATAAATGTGTATCGAGAAAGCATGTGAGACATATAGGGATAATTTCCATTTTTGGCGAATTTTCGTTCCTCAAATTTGACTCATGTATTTCAAATGAGAGCAAGAACATAAGAAAATGATCACTGATTCTCGAGTTACCATAAAAAAATGGGAAAGCGTGTCCAAAACGAAAATCGGTCGATCGAGCGGTATTAGATTTTCTATACTTTGTTAACGCTCGGGAAATAGAGACAAAAGACTATAGTTAACGCTCAACCGACGGATTTTCGTCTAGAACACGCTTCTTCATTTTTTATGAACATTCGAGAACGATTGAACATTTTCTTATGTTCTTGGTCTAATTTTAAAGAGCAAGTTTTACGGTTTATTCTGTGTGAATGATAGATTTTTTGCATTACTTTTCTGAAAGTGACTGCGAGTCAAGTTTGAGGATCGAAAATTCGCCAAGAATGAAAATTATTGCTATTTATTTCTCACATGCTTTCTTGGATAAAATTTATCGAAAACACTTCATATAGGGTTTAATCGATGCGGAATTTAATAAGCTTTACAAAGATTTTTTTTAAATCTCCGTTTCTTCATTTTTTGTGGAGTTATTCATAAAAACAGACTGGCGAGTTCAGTCGTTTTATTTATTCTAAAAAAAAACGTTTACAAAATTTTTGTACCAGCACCGCAGTGTACAGTTGTAGTTAAGCAATTAAAAAACATTGTTATTCCTTGGCAAATTTTACACTTTCAAGTATTGTTGAAATTTCAAATTTGGTATAATTCAGTCTTAAATAGTAGTTACTTTGGTACAGATTGCACTTAAAAAAATTTAAAATACGATGTCTTTACAATAATTGGACAAACTTATTTTATTTAACAACTTTGTTAAAGTTTTAATTAGGTATAATTCAGTCTTAAATAATAAATTTGGTAAAGTTTGCACAAATTAAAAATATATTGTCCTTACAACAATTGGACAAACTTTTTTGTTTTAAGCAACGAATAAAATTTTTAATTTAATATTTCGAAGTCGTAAATTTAAAATAATAAAATATGAAAGGTTTTATCAACATTATAGCGTAAATTAAAGTTTATAAACTTTCGAGATAACTTCTATAAGTCTTAAAATTAATAAAAATACGGCTATTTCCAAATATGAAAATTAAATTGTAATGAATAATGTCACGAATTGTCGACAGGGTACACAAAATATTCGGCGGTCCTGTTTTTAAACAAATAAATATATCGCGTTGAAACTTAAGGGAATACTAGAAATCATGATGACGTATGTCTGTTTTATTTTTCAAAAATTAAAAAAAAAATTCATACTAGGCATAACAGCCATGCGTCACTATGTTTTCTATTAATCTCTTAAGTTTCAACGCGATATCTTTATTTGTTTAAAAATAAGACCGCAGAATATTTTTATACCCCGTCGGTAATTCGTGACGTCATAAAGGATCACATGCCCTTAAAGTCAACGACAACGAAAAGTACCATTCTTATTTTTGGAATGAATTTTTTTGCCGTTATACGATTTTTTTTCGCCGTGATATTCAAGTTTGAAGTTATGAACTTTACTTTTGACAGTATTTAATTTTTTGACAGTATTTGACAGTATTAATTATGTAACAGTATTTAATACATCAATTTCAACTCTTGGCCAAAGCTAGGAAAATTAATTTAAAAATTTTGCATTTTCTAGGAAAAATATATAAGATCTATAAGTAAGCATCTAGAATCGTCCGCCGATCGCATACTCGACGATTTGTGGATTTTGCACGATCACACCAATAAATTAGTATTTCGTGTTGGAACATCTGTATTTTACCGCGTTCTTATTGTAGCACATTCCATTGCGATACATCGATCGCCATGTTTACTATTTGATTAGCGCATAAGCGCCCAAGTTCATAATATACTTGTAATGGCCGCCGTCTTATTCTGACGTGTCACTTTTCTCTTTGTAATTTTGTGTTACAATAAACGTCAGTTAATTGCAATCCACTGCCTAAATTACTTATCAGGTTATGGGTCCAGGGACTAAGTGCAAGTGTCCGTGAAATTTTTTTGTCGCTGCACACCTGTGAGGTGTAAAAATTAAACGAGAAACAATCTGTGTGCTGAGCTGTAGTTTGTTGTCTGTGGCATCATGAACGTCGCTGAAATGAACCAGATTGAAAAACTAAACGAGCAAAATTATGAGTCGTGGATACTGAAAATGCGCCTGCTGCGACGGATGTAGCTGCGGCTGCTTGGAACGCAAAAGACCAGAAGGCAATGGCGTTCATTCTTCTCGCGGTAACACAAAATCAACTTCGTCACATTAAGAATGCTAAAACTTCGAAGGAAGCATAGGATGAACTGAAAAAGATTTTTCGCTCCAAAGGTTCGGTAAGAAAAGTTGTCCTTTATCAACAGTTACACAGAATGCGCAAAAAGACAGGTGAGACTATGTCAGAATATGTCAACGATTTTATCGCAAAATTCGACCAACTACAGGAAGTTAGGATTACTATACCAGGTGAGTTACTGTCAATAATGTTATTAAGTTCCCTGCTTGACGGATATGAAAATTTTAAGGTCGCTATTGAATCGAGAGATGAAATTCCAACGCCAGATGTACTGAAAGTCAAATTGATTGAGGAAGAAGCACGGCGTGTGAGTCAAAAGAGGATACAAATCAACAGGATGCTTTACAAGCAAACGAAAAACCTAAATGGAGAGGTCTACTTTGATGGAATAACGCAGACAAGCAGCAGGGATCTTCCAGTTTCAGGGGAAGATGTTTCTTCTGCAATCAGTTTGGGCATCGAGAAGCAGAATGTTCAAAGAAATATTCCAGAGCAAATCAGGTTGAAACAGAGGATGATATGCTGGCAGAAGCATTACAAACGAGCGTACTTGTCGATGTAGAATGGTGCCTAGATGGAGGTGCCACAGCACACATGTGTAATGATTGCTCTAAATTTAGCGAAATTAATAATAATAATAGTACGATGCAGTCTTCAAATGGCGTCGGGTGACGTACTACAATGTTTAGGAACAGGTAACGTCCGTCTACCCGTAGAAACAGAAAATAAAATTAGGTACGTAAATTTTCAAAACTTTACGTATGTTCCAAAATTGAGAAATAATCTACTTTCAGTTTCGAGAGTGACCGACAAGGATTACAAGTTTACGTATGAATGAACAAAAGCCTATGTCATACGCCTTGACGGAACGACCATCATGGAAGCTCAGCGAAAGGGCCGATTGTATGTAATTCAAGAGTCGAATCTAGAGAAAGCATTATACGTAGAAGAAAAGGATGATGCTGACGACAGTTTGATGGGATGGCATAAGAGGCTCGGCCATTTAAACGTACCTGACCTAAAGAAACTTAAAAATCAAGAAGGAAAGCAGTGATTTTGACTGCATCGTGTGTGCCCAAGCTAAAATACATCAGCTGTCGTATAAAAAGTCGGATTCCAGGGCCAAAGAAAAATTGGGATTAATTCATACGGACATTTGCGGACCTCTCTTGGCGGAGCACGTTATTTCGCAACTTTCATCGACGACTAGACACGATGCATCGAGGTTGAAATGACGTGGCTGAACAAGCCAACAGAACTCTCGTAGAGATGACGGGCTCAATAATGATACAATCCGGATTGCCTGCAAATAAGGAATCGTTGCCCGTCAAAGTCTTTGGATTCGAAAACTCCATACGAGATGTGGACCGATGCTAAACCGTATCTCGGTTTCATGAGAATCATTGGCCGCAAAGTCGTTGCATTAAAGAAAAACTTAGGTCGTAGCAAGCTGGATCCAAGAGGGCAGAAGTATATTCTTGTTGGGTATTCACAAGAGGCGAAAGCTTACCGCTTATGGGATCGAAAAACAAATAAAATTATTAAGGCACGTGATGTTAGATTTTTTGAGAATCTGCACATGAATGAGGATCGGAAGGAACAAACAAACCAGAAGGAAATTACGGAAAACACTGTAAAAGAACTTTTCGAAGCACCTTTGAAGATGATGGGATCTCAAGACTTGGAACCAGCAAGGGAAATTGCATTTCAGGAAAATAACTCTCCAGATGACACAGGATTTTTTTATGCTTACACGCAACGCTGGATGACGGCGTAGACGAGTGAATCATACGGAATTTGGAGGTAGAATCTCCGCTTGAAATCCATGGACGGAATCTAAATTTATTAGAATGATGATGACGAGCTGGAACTACAAAATCTACGCAAAGCCATGCAGGGTGTAAATAAGGATTCTTGGAATGACGCTATGAATACGGAATACCAATCTCTACTCAAAAATGATACTTGGGAACTGGTGGAAATACCTACAAATTGCCGAATCATGTCCTGTAAATGGGTATTCCGGATCAAGCGCAAGCAAGATGGTACTGTCGATCGTTTCAAAGCCAGAATAGTCGCTAGAGGATGTGAGCAGAAGGAAGGCATTGACTACCAGGAAGTTTACTCACCAGTGGCCAGGTATGAATCAATCCGGACATTTTTGGCTGGTTGCGTTGAGAAGCAAATGTACGTTCACCATATGGACATGGAAACAGCCTATGTATAAGGAGACCTTAAAGATGAGCTGTACATGAAGCAGCCGGAGATGTATGTCGTGCCCGGACAGGAGGACAAAGTTTTGCGGTTGAAGAAACCACTATATGGACTCAAACAGGTTGGAAGATCACAAGGTTGATACTTTTCTACATATTATTGGAATGGTACGCTCGAGGTTGGATCCGTGTATGTATAAATCAGAGGATGAAGGCTGCGTTACAATCATTGTGGTCTTCGTAGACGATCTTCTAATTGGAGGAAACAATATATAAAAAATGATCGACATCAAGAAGAAACTAATGGAAAAGTTCAGGATGAAGGATATCAGCCAGCTGAGTGATATTCTTGATATAAATGTTGCAAGAGACGGAGAAGTTTGCAGCATGTTTCTTGGAAAAAAGAGATGCATCATAGATATGCTCAACAGGTTCGAAATGACTGAGTGCAAAACGGTCCATACGCCATTGGATGCATCTTTAAAATTAACCAAAGATATGGGTCCACAAACCGAACAAGAATATCACAGAATGGAAGAAATGCCGTACAGGGAGCTCGTTGGAGCACTTTTGTACCTTTCAAACACTACACGTGCAGATATCTCGTTCACGGCAACGTCTCTCAGTCGTTATTCTTCAAACCCAGGTCCAATACACTGGAAGCAGGCTAAACGAGTATTAAGATATCTGCAGGGTACGATTGATTATAGAATTGTCTATCAGAAAACGAGTCAACAATTAAAAGTTTTTAGAGATGCAGACAGGGACAGCGATGTCGATAACAGAAAATCTTATACTGGTACGGTTGCCATTCTTGCAGGAGGGCCAGTGACTTGGGGGGCAAAGAAACAAAAATCTGTGACACTATCGACCATGGAGGCAGAATATATGGCTTTGTCGGATGCCTGTAAAGATTCCATATATCTTCGTCGATTATTAACTGATTTGTCTTTTTCAGAATTTGTCGACAGATCCACGAATGTGTACTGCGATAATCAGCGCAATACACTTGAGTAAGGGCAGTGTCAACCATAAGCGAAGCAAGCACGTGGACTTGCGTTACCATTTTTGCCGAGACGTTCAGGAGAGAGGAGATATCAAGGTTGACTATTTTCCAACAAATTAGATGGTGGCAGACATCTTCACAAAGGCTTTTCCAAAAATAAGACACGAACAGTGTATTGAATCGCTCAATTTATTTGTGAACTCAAAAGAGTTTGAAGCAAACTGATTAATTTTTGTACTTCTCTTTTTATCATGTGCTCCAATAGAGGGACTGTTGGAACATTTGTATTTTACCGCGTTCTTATTGTAGCACACTTCATTGCAATACATCGATCGTCATATTTACTATTTGATTAGCGCATCAGTCATAGAAGTGCATTATGAAACTGCAAGGAATTTTTTTTCATCGTAGAAATTAGTGTCAGTCTTAAACTATCGACTACATGAAAGAATGTCCTCCAGAAAAAATGTGTGATTTATTGAGATATACATTTTTTGTGCACATATTGTTCTCTGAAATGCATACTTTTCAAGGCATAGTTCGTTTTTTGACAGATATCATGAAATAAATCACGAAAACCGCGAAAATAGGTCATTTAAAGAAATCACTGTACCTCAGAAATTAAAATTCACAGAAAAGCCTCTAAAACTTTTTTTGTACAAATTTGAAAGCATAAATTTACATGTAATATTCACATCTAAGGCGATGTGAAAATGGTAATTTTGATCAAAAATAGCTTATTTAGCCATATAAATATTTATATCAGAGAAAAACAAAGGCTTCACTAGAAATATTTCCATGAAATTTTCATTAACTATAATATACCTTTTAATTTCAGGCAAAAGAGAGATCTATGTAAACAATTCCAGATGAAGCAGATCCAAAATTGCTATTCCTTTCTTCGACCGTTGTAAAAGAGAGATCGCTTAACTTGAAAATTAGAAATTGGCGGCTCTTTGAATTTTGGTGAAATTTAGTGAATTTATAAATCGGTTATGAATTTCATTTTTATGCAAGTATGAAAAGAAACGCAATATTTACGAAAACTCAACTTAAAAAAAAAATTCTCAGAAAGTTTTGACTCGAAAAATCTAATACTTTGGTGTTAGCGGTTTTTGGGCACCTACTATTGGGGAAAAATCACCTGTTAAATCGCTGTCATAGTCACGCAGAATTTTGGGTGAAATTTTAAAAAAGCTTTGGAATGACCCATTTATAATTAATATAAGGTAGTAAGTAAAGTAAAATAATTTCTTTAAACTCGTTTTAATATTTTTATTTGTGTATTGCGCAACATGGAAACAATAAACAATTACAGTTCGATATTAGGAAATTCAAATTTGCCGCGAAATCAAACCGAACATTACCGAAGAGTGTTGGAAACTCGTTCGGGGCCTAGACGAAGATGGCTGCCCGCGCCTTCTAATCGTCACAACTCGGCCTATCCCGTTCGCCGATTATATAGATCAGTAGTTTTTCTACATGAAAATAGTACAGAAATAGCATTTTTGAAATTTTTTAAAACTTCACTTTTTTCAAATATTTCTTAGAGTATCCTAGAACTTGTAAAATTTTGCTAGAATTTTAAAAACGAAATTGGACGAGATATCTAAAAAAAATAGAAATTTACATTTGTGTACTCCAGTGGACAGATGCAGTCAACGGGTTAAAATTAAGGATGAAAGTGTAAACACACAATTCTGCAAGCCGTGAAATTTTCAAGATTTCTAAATGCAATTTCGCACGGAAAAAAAAGTGCTGGAAACTTTTCTTAACCGAGTCCGTGACTTTAGGATAGGTCTAAAAGTATTTGAGAAATTAAAAATATCGTCCTTGGAAAATTATGAAAATAATGCTTGAAGAAATATAAGACTTCTCAGACTGTGTCGAGCATAGCCAAAGAAGTACTCCTGGACTATACCAACAGAAAATCTACAAGCTAAATCTGTAACCTGTTTAGACTTGTTTTAACCAGCATTAAAGTCTTCAAGCTAGTCAAGGAAGGGTTCTTGGTCTGTCAAGGCAGACATTTATGCTAATTAAAAAGAGTATTCTTTTTTAAATTTATAATTTTAGTATGTTTAATTTATATATTTATTTTAACATAACAACACACACTATCACTACTTATATTAATCGTACACTTTTTACGCTTTGAAAAATCGGACGCGAGGATTAGAACTACCTTCTCTATGACTAAGAACTTATTCCTAACCGCTTAAACCTCTCGGCTAACGCGTCTTCAAACCAACTTTTTAAACTGAATTGAACCTTTTCAATTTTGTTCTATCGTTCCCATTTATTGTAGGATGCAATAAATTGACATATTCTGAAAATAAAAATTAAGAAAAGGCCAAATTTGGTCGTTGGATTCTTGGATTTATTTTCAGGAATTCTATACATTGACATATTCTTGTAGATTTAATCCATTTAACCTCGAGAAAATAGGGGAAAATAACGTTCAATATTGTATTCTATTTAATATTCACTTTGTCACTTTGTCAAAAAGTTGTGATATTCAAGTCCCGATAGTTTTACACATTTCTGTTATTTAATATATTTTCTGAATACTACTGGAATACAGTACTTACATCGAAGTAGTTTTTGTTAAAGATTGAAAATCTTAGGTTCCTTTGTTTAGAAATAGGAAATTAAAATATAGTCAAAATGTCCACTCGGTAACCTGTCCCCAAATACGGATTCACAAACTAAAATTGGGAAATAATGACAGCAAAATTTTATAAATGATTGATACTCAAACGAGTCATTTGTAATGAGTTAAAAAATATAAAAATTATGAATAGAGATAAATATTTTAGATTTGAAGGTGTTTATAAATGTTTAGAAGCCTGTCCCTAGAGTTTCATGTCCACTCGGTAAGGTAACCCTCATGTTTTAGGTTAGATTTCGAAAAAAATCACTTAAAAATCGTAAGCTCATACTTGTAGTTCTATACAAATGCTCATATGAGCATAAGCATGTTCATTATTCGCAACTTCAAAAAATGTTAACAAATTATGCACCGTACGATTTATAATAATGTCCACTCGGCAACATATTTTTCAGCAATGTTAATAAAATAAAAATGTAATCGAAAATCTGGAGACACAGTCACATAGAGCCCGAAAAAAGATATTTTTACAGTATTTCAAAAAAATGTTATCTCTACTCGACATATTTTTAAAATAATTTTGAAATGTATTTTTCTGCGTTTATTGAATGTACACTAGTGTGTTCCAGAAAACTGATTTTCGAATTTTTTTGGGGAAACCTGCCCGATCGTTGAGATTCCCGAAAAAAGCTAACACGAATTTTTTTGGGTTGAAATTGGTTGATATTTACTAATACCGCCGACCCCTTGAAGTTCCCCCTTGAATTTACATGCAGAAAACTCCACTTTTTGAAAATGCACAATAAAATGCGAATTTGTACAATAACGTACACTGGGAGGAAATGCACTTTTTTCGTTCAAAAATGTCCAGAGCCTTCAATTTTGGTTCGATTTTTAATTTTTTTAAAAATTAAAGTGCATTAAATTCTAAAGAGCTTCGCCGTGAGAACTCTTGTCTCCTCTATTTTTTTATTAATAATTTTTTTACTCAAAGTATGGTAAAACTGAAATTTTTTGCATAACAATTTTTTACGCCTAATTACTGCTTCGGTAAACTTTATATTGTCTTAAATGAATGTTTGGGGATTCACAGAATACAAATAATTTATTTATTATTCCATTTAATTGTTATAAACAAATTTTATGAACAAATTGGCGAATAGTCTTATTATCGATAAAAAAATTTTTCTTTTTGGTAAAAGTGCTTAGTATTAATGTAGGAATGACATTTAATCACAAAAATAATTGAAAAGTTATTATTATTTAAGGTTTTTTAGAATTATGATTTCTTTTAATCGCCGGAACGGCTGCAAGTATTTTTTAAAAATTATAAATCTTTGATAATATTTGGTGAAATATAACAATTTAAATTTTCATTAACAAATTAGATAAACAAATTCGAAATTTTGATCCTTTCGCGTAGAAAAAAATGTTTTTTGCACTGAAAATGTTTCAAAGTATTGAACTGCTAGGCACAAAAATATTTGAAAAGTTAACAATAACCATTGTTATAAACAATTCTTGTGGCAAAATGTTTAAATTTAACGTTTTTTTCCAATTTTAATTTTCTTTAATCGCTAAAATGGCTA
Organism: Euceroptres primus; assembly: GCA_037177015.1. Taxonomy (NCBI): domain Eukaryota; kingdom Metazoa; phylum Arthropoda; class Insecta; order Hymenoptera; family Figitidae; genus Euceroptres; species Euceroptres primus. Next base: position 11,797 of record JBAGKK010193160.1, on the reverse strand, counting down.
CAGATATTCCTAAAAATAATGTATCTTTTATAATATTGGGTAAAATATAACAATCTAAATGTTTATAAACAATTAAGGTAAACAAATTCCAAATGTTGGTAGTTTCATTTGGAAAACGTCGGGTTTTCAATCGCAATAGGTTGAGAAAGAATCATAACACTGCATGCTAAGATTCACTCAATGAAAAATCTTTTGAAAATAATCCACCAACTTGGTAGACAAACCCCCAATTTCGCAAAGATTCTTATCAGAAAACGGGATTAGCAATGGATGCAGAAAAACAAGTACTTTTTCGTGAATTTCAGATTTTTGAAAAATTTTTTCATTCGTAACTGATATAGGGATCCGAACTTACTAACAGTTTGTGTGCTAAATCAGTGCTAGTAGCAACACGAGAAAACTTGCGTGAATTGAACTCTCGAATATTCCTGTAGTCTTTATTCCGAGCTTTCCCTGCTTCTTTGGAAAACTGTCCAATTGGTAAGAGAAAATGTTTCATAACATCATATCTGTGATGTATGCGAGTAAGGCGTGAGCTGGCGTTTCCCAGTGCGTGAGGGCATGTATGTGTGAGCGCACGCTATATGCGAACGACTAGTGCGATCTCAGTCTGTCTGGAGTCGCGAAAGACTCAACACCCAACTATACTATATTCTTTTGTAGCTTTTCCCTTACAAAACATATTCTTTAATAAACGAACATTTTACTAGACGTTAATACTGAAGTCTTATTTAACGAAAAGTTATACTATAGATACCACAATATCCATGTAATAATATCTTATGGACGGTTACAGGCATGCAGTACCACGGGTATAAACGTACGTACAGTTGTGCGGTCTCCATAGTATATGTTTCAAATGTTTCCAAGTCAGTTGACTCTGTACTTGTTAATTTGTGCAGCATGTATGCAAATCTTTTCACCAACTCCAAGTCTATCCCTGTAATTTCTGCTGTTAGTTTAGGGTCTGCAAAAAAACCTTGCGGTATTCCCATAATTGGATGTGTCAGCCTTGTTTTACTGCATCTATTATTATTAATCCTGTCTTCTGACGAAAAGCTTTGCAAACATTTTCCATAAAGAGAATCCTAGCATGTAGTGTTGACAATCCATAATCATATGACTTGATATCTATAACTTTGCCTTTGACTCTATCTTTCATCTCTTTAGGTGTAGCTTGACAAATTTAGCAAGTCTTATATGATAAAGTTCCGGAAAGAGCCTGGTAAACTTTTCCTTCCACCATCCTTAACTTCATATCAGGTTTTATCACAAAAGTACCGGAATCGTTTTTATTATTGTGGGCTTCATTTTATCGATTTCTTTCTGAAGGGATGATATTACTGAATTGTTTTTTTCTGGGGTTTCTTTTGCGAATTCATATAGTATTGGCCAGCAATATGATGTTGACGATGGATTAGGATTTTGCCACATTACAGAATTTACCGAATCCTCTAAGTGAAGTCGCAGTGGTACCATTGAAACCGTGAAGATACTATTATCCATCATATCTGGATCATCTTTCTTTTGCTTGTACGTGCTTTGGCTTGAAGAACCATCGCAACCGTATATCACAATTAACTTCAAGTCATGAGGTTTCCTTGTATCGGTAAATGGAAGAGAAATATCACGATGTTTAAAAATCCGAGATATCGGATGATCTAATAAAGATTTCAATCCGATTATTAAACCCTTTTCCGTTATTTTAATCAAATGTGCATAACATTCTTCTTTAGCTTTTGCCAAATTGTCGTATGGTAGGTTAATGTCAGCATTTCTCTTTTTGCCTGCATATGGATCATGTGATACTGACTTTTAGACAAATCAGCTTCTTCTATTAACGCCAAAGCTTCTTCTGATGTGTAAGGAATCGGGCAATCATTCATATTTTCATTTTCATCGGAAGGTAAAATTGAATTCATGAATTCTGATACTTTCTTCCTATCACATAGATTTAGCGAGCGTAAAAAATCCTCTTTTATTTCGATGTCAGTATATTTTTCCCGGATATCCATTAATTTCCTTCGTTTTGTCGAAGTAGAACATTCTAAAAAGTCACCTGAGTTTGACCTTCCACATTTTTCTTTCAGGTTGAAAGCATTTCTACTTTAAGGTTGAAATTTCAAGATAAAATATGTGTTCAATCAATCTGTAAACTTTTGTCGAAACAAGTTTTAATAAATGATGAACTGTGTCACATTCTTTTAAAATGAGGGATGAAATTCTAATTTAATTTGTTTTTAACTTTTCCAATTGTTTAGCGTTTAAATTAAATTCTCTTCTTAAATACTGCGCCAAATCTTTCACACCTTCATTGGAATTAGAAATCAAAAAATCGGATAGGGTCTTTTTGAGAACTTTTAAAGTATCCATTTTGCCTTATTAGAAAACCATTTATTAGACAAATATTAAACACAGCAAATTGTTTTGCAATGGCCTAAAATTAATTAGTACTTACATCTATTATTAACACAAACTCCCAGAATTAGAAAACTGAACAAATAAAGAAAATAAATATAATGTAATGTAGAAAAGAATACAACTGTGAAAAGAAAACTCTTAGTCCAGTACACGTAATCCTGAAAGAGAATATTAAAAAAACTGAAAGTTATTAAAGCAAAATATAACTCTGGATACTACGGATACGAAAAAGACTTCTATTTTTCAATTTTTCAATTGAGGAATTTTTCGCATAAAATTTGTTAGTAAAAACATTTATAAAAATATTTAATAATGCATTTTTATTAATATTTCTGACTAACTTAGACTCACAGCTTAGTCTAAAGCTATTTTGATTGAAAACCAGATTTTTTGCTACGTGAAACTGCCGAAATTTGAAATTTGTTTATCTTAATTATTTATAAGCATATAGATTGTTTCATTTTACCAAATATTATCAAAGATATATTATTTTTAGGAATATCTGTACCCATTCTGGCAATCAAAGAAAATTTAATTTGGATAAAACCTTAAATTTAAGTATTTTGTGACAATAATTGTTTATAACAATGGTTATTGTTAACTTTTAAAATATTTTTGTACCTAGTAGTCATTCGTTTAATAGTTTGAAACATTTTCAGTGCAAAAAACTTTTTTTTTCTACGCGAAAGGGACAAAATTTCTAATTTGTTTATAAAAATTTAAATTATTATATTTCACCAAATATTATCAAAGATTTATAATTTTGAAAAATACTTGCAGCCGTTCCGGTGAATAAAAGAAATTATAATTTTAAAAAACCTCAAATTTAAATATTTTGCCACAAGAATTGTTTGTAACAATGGTTATTGTTATCTTTTTAATTATTTTTGAGATTAATTGTCATTTCTACATTAATACGAAGCACTTTTACCAAAAAGAAAAATTTTTTTATCGATAATAAGACTGTTTGCCAATTTGTTCATAACAATTAAATGGAATAATAAACAAATTATTTGTATTCTGTGAGTCCCTAAACATTCATTTAAGACAATATAATGTTTACCTAAGCAGATATTAAAGCGTAAAAAAGAGGTATCGGTATCGAACACCTGTTTCGCGGCGCGAACAACGGGTGACTCGTAAACATATATTAGTTAAATGTTTCGCGTGATAAAAAAAAAGAAGATTTAAATGATCGGACATTTATGCCCTTATCAAAATTTTAGTTAATTATTATAAACAATTTATTTGAACAAATACTCTAATGTATCAGTTTGTTGTAGAAAAAAAATTATTTTGTACTGAAATCGTTATGATTTATTATTAGAATTGTAATTAGTATCGAAAAATGGTCATAGATAGAAAATCTGTAAACAGTTTATAAAAGTATACCTAAACAATTTTGTAATCTATTAAGACTCATGGGTAGACCACTGGACATAGCAGAGACGTTAATATTAGGATGAGAGCATTTGATCATGCAAAAAAGCTAATTTTTTAATTGTTTAAACAATTTGTTTAAATATGTGAGTTACGGAAAAACTGATAACGCCATTCGATTTGACGGAAAAAATTACATAATATGTGTTGAATAACTTTTTTCTCTGCCCAATTTTTTGTGCAATATAAATGAACAAAGTATGAGACCCGCTTCAGAGTTTATTTATACTACATAAAAAATTGGGTGAATAATCGAATGGCGCAATCAGTTTTTCCTTCAGAAGCATATTAGAGTCGATCCAAAAAAACCGTTTTGAATTTTCGAGAACGCCTGTACCAGAGAAAATTGCGTATAGTACCCTATGTTAAAACCTGAAAATTTCAACTCGGTCGGACCTTGTGCTTCCGCCCTGCCAGCCTTTAGGGCTTACGTGCAAAATATTCGCTTTTGTCAAAACTATTTCTTTTGTCGCAATTTTATTTGCAGATTCGGTGCGTACATGTCAAAACGCGTTAAAAAAAAACAGTTTTTGAAAGTTGTTTGAGATGAGAGTTTTCTTCTGTGTGCATGTTTTCTCTGTTATATTTTTCTATACAATTTTGAATCGTGGGCCCAACCGTGACGCTTTCAGCCCTGTTCTTCCTCGTTCCCTCCAGGTGGATCGAGTAACTTGGAGTGGGGAAAGCGAAGTTCAGTGTCGAATCCTTCGGAGCATGGTACGGTACCCCTTACTTGTACGCGCTTTGCTCATTAATCAATTTGAGTATGGGTTATGACTTTTTTATTATCGAAGTGAACCCAGACCAGATCCCTCGCGTCATCCCGATCATCGTGCGATTGCTTAGTTCAATTTTGAACATTAGGTCCTATGAACCGGATTCGGAAAGCTTTGTAATCGGTGAAATAAATCTGAGGATACAGATCTGTGTGATGCGAGTGAAAACCTCTGAAAAATTCATTGAAAAATCTAGAAGTGTGAAAACCCATCATGGCACCGCGTCAGATTATGCAACTACCGATGACGCAAGAGCCAGCTCGGATCGATTGCCATGTCCGAGCTTGATGAACTTTCGTAGGTCGGATCGACTCAACTTAGCACAGAACTGTCAAGTGAAGGTCCCAGTGGCTACCTGCTTAGAAGGGTCTCTTCTCACAAAGCAGCGTGCTTTAAAGTTTGACCAGGACCTCAAGTTTGTGCAGCAAGAAAAAAAGGGAAAGCGATGCTTTTTCCGAATAGGTTATAAAGCTTTGGAAGCGGTGAAGCCACTTAACCTTCAACCTCCATCCAATCTGCCGTTCCAAAAGAGAAGTCAGCTGGGTCTAAGTTCACCAGGAGAACTTTTAGTACATTAGCTCATGGTTCCTCTGTCAAGGAAGGTAACTGTAATCTCTGCTCTGGTAAGTATTTTATTCTTTTTCGTCCAACGTTCCGTTTGTAGAATCCTGAATAACGAAAAGAAGTGAATCCCAATAGTGCTGTATTCACTAATACTACTCCTGCACTTTCAAGTTTGATCAATACGCATCTCGCCTACCCACGCAGCTGACTAGGTGAATCTGTTCTTCTGCCTACTGCTCTGATCTCAACTGAGGGCCAAGATGGAAGTCTCCAGCTAACACGAGCACTTCTCGACCATGCTTCCTTTATTTCTGAGTCATTGGTACAGAGACTCAGACTACGCAGACATCAGGCTATCGTCACAGTATGAGGAGTTGGAGATCAACGAACTCGAACAGCTCTAGGGTAATCGTGAGGGTTGTCTCACGTGAGGATCCTACTGTGAGTTTCTTCGTACGTGCTATAGTACTTCCTAAACTCACATCCGATATACCACCTAGTGATATCTCTACCGAGGACTGGTCTCATTTGACAGGATAAGTTTAGCTGATCCACTTGTTGAGCGAGGTGGAATAACTGAAATGCTTCTGGGTGCCAAAGTATACCGCCCAGCAAACATCTCTAGGATGGTACACCGGTTTGTCGTACAGGAGAACATTCCACCTGCCATATCCAAGTTTAATCCAGAGGATGAAGAATGTCTTTTTTTTATTTTTTTATTTTATCGACAGATTTGTTCGTTGTGCTCCACGAAGGTGGGCGGAATGTTTGAGATGAAATTTTTTTTGTATGTGTGTTTTCTCTTATATTTTTCTATGCAACTCTGAATCGTGGGTCCTAACCGTGACGCATTCGCCCCTGTTCCTCCTCGTTCCCTCCAGATGGATCGAGAAACTTGGAGTGGGGCAAGCAAAGTTCAGAGTCGAATCCTACGGAGCACGAGACGGTATCCCTTACTTGTACGCGCTTTGCTTTTTAATCAATTTATGTACCTTTTAAGCCATATCGACGTGTAAACGTCGCAATATCCACGCAATAAACTACCGTACATTGAACTACTTTTACTGTAAATTCTATGAGTGAATTCATTCAGAGTGAACCCAGACCAGATTTCTCGCGTCATCTCGATTATCGTGCGATAGCTTAGAATAATCTTGAACAAAAGTAGAACATTTTTTAACAATTTTGGATTTTCATCCTTATCGCCAACCTCCAAAAATTATTTTCTAAGGCTTTCAACGGACTAAAAATTGTCAAGATAACACGAAAGTAAGTAATTTTACGAGTGTGAGTGCTTAAGCTGATGCGGGCTGTGAGGTGCTTTTCTTTCCCTTTAACGCTTATTCAGGTATCTATTTTTATGTGTATGTGCAGCTTCTAGCCATTATGGCTAGGATACTGCTTTCCAGACCCTACCCCGATGGTCCTTTTCCTTTTTTTTCTTCACACGTCTTGGTGGACTAGATCCACAATCCAAAGATGAAACTTCGGTGATGAGTTTTACTCCTCTTTCAACACTTTGGAGGTGACATGGGAATTTCAAGCAATCAAGTTATGGCACCTGCTGTTTGAACGCCAATATCGCCTCCTCTGTTAGGTCCATTAGAATGCGATACATTCTGATGTCACGAATTACCGACAGGGTACAAAAATTATTCGGCGGTTTTATTTTTAAACAAATAAAGATATCACGTTGCAATTTAAGAGAATAATAGAAAACATGATCAGGAATAGCTATGTCTAATTTTTAAAAAATCTTGAAAAAATTACACAACAGCCATGCGTCATCCGGTTTTCTATTATTTCCTTAAGTTTCGACGCGATATCTTTGTTTCTTTAAAGATTGGACCACCGAATACTTTTTATACCTCGTCGGTAATTCGTGACGTCATAACGTATTACATGTTCTTAGACCCTGATGACTTCTAAGGAAACAGATAGGCAGGTGAATAGAACCTGTAGTGCAGCCTGACCCTCGAGGTGAGTTCTAAGCCATTTTTAGTCGATTGAAAGCCTTAAAAAATAATTTTTGGTGGTTGGGAATGAGGATGGAAATCCAAAATCATTAAAAATTGTTCTACTTTCAAGAACTTTTTTATTTTTACGCGTTTGGAGACACACGTATCAAAACTGCAAAGAAAATTATAATAACAGAAATAGTTCTGACAAAATCGAATATTTTGCAGTTACGCCCTAAATGCCGGGCGGAAGATGAAGTCTGATTAGGCTGAAATTTTCGGGTTTAAACATAGGTTACCATATGCAACTTTGTCCCGTTCAATCGTTCTCGAAAATTGAAAACGTTTTTTTTTTCGATCTACCCTATTGGACACGCCGATATTCTGTGACAAGTGCGGAAAGCAGGCAGTTCCAGAACGATTGTGAAGTGTGCAGCATGATCCAAAGTAGACTTGAAGGTGAGCCGTAAACGAGCCGACGACGAGTGCTGCTAACTTCACACGAGTCAGATCTGCCTACTTTTAGTACCTTGCGCACGTGGTATTTTTTGTAATAAGTGCAAGGAAGGTATATGTAAGCCGTATGCAAATAGGCCGAAATAGATACTGATATGCGAAATAACTTCGGACGGGTCAGGTGTCGAGTTCACAACTCGACTCGAGAATCCGAAAAGTGACAAGCAAAAAAAAATTTGCCAGTACCCTTAAAAAAGTAGACAAGTCTATTTAAAACAGGGATCGAAACCGCTATTTTTTTAAGGGTTCGGTCCACTTAAAGGTTCGGCAAGAGTCCGGTTCGAATTGAACATTTGGGGTTTTTTTCGGTTCATAACCGGACCCTTAAAATTTTCAAAACGGTTCGGTTCGAACCGAATCCTTTATGAAATTTGACGGGTCGGTTCGAACCCGAACCACTTCGAAACTCATTATTGGGTCTAAGCTGAAAGGTTCCGATCCGGATTTAAAAACACTTTCCCACGTCGTTGCGTACGGTACAAAAAAACGAAGTTTTCCACATCGACGCGCGTGCCTAGAGTACAGAGAGTTTATTTTTTATACCGTCGTATGCGCAACGATGTAGAAATGTAACTTTCCCACGCCGCTTCAGAATTGGCAACTTTCCTTACGCTAAACATACGTCAAAAGTCGTACATTCCGTGCATCTGTTACAAAAAATTATTTTCGGGTTCAAACTCAAGTAGATAGGCTAGATACGTTTAGTGATTGAAAACATTCGAGCACTGTTTATGCAAAGCCTCAGAAAAAATTAGTATCTTGTTTGAAATTTAAAAAAAAGAACACTAAATTTTAATTAGTCTGCCAGCTTACCAACAGTTTCATAAATAATTTCACCAAAGAAGTAAAAATTCCAAAATCGTTGCGATTTAAAGTGAATTCAATTACGAAAAGGCGGAACTTTTCCTGAAGAGAAACATGTGCAGTTGAATTTCCTATTAGAATGTATGTTTCAAAAATTCAAACAAAAAAAATACTAGAAAGAGGTCAGGGTCCACCACCAAGCGGTAAATCCAGCGGTTATTTTGTCCTGATATTAGTTCTGATATTTCATATCACACACATATTTTAATTATATCATAAAGTGTTACGATTGTTTTACTTCTATTACAGATAGTATTCCTCAACTTCACATAAGTTACAAACCGCAAAAAATCAGTCCTAAATCACAAGGTATTGTGAGACAACTATTGCACGAAAAAATCAGAGAAGCATACCTCCATCCGCAATTTGGGACAGATGTTATGAAGCCATTAAGAATTGATGATATCATGGATCAAGAAGTTCAGAATCTTTCGGGTGGAGAACTGCAACGTGTTGCTATGGCTCTTTGCCTTGGAAAACCTGCTGATGTTTACTTAATTGATGAACCATCGGCTTATTTGGATTCGGAGCAGCGGTTAGTTGCTGCAAAAGTCATCAAACGGTATGTCTTTAGATTTTTATGATAATCTGTAGTAAAGTAGGTTGAAAAAGTCTTTGAATTTCAAAAATATGTGGGATCTTAAAGTGTATGCTACTAGTAGTTTATCTTGAATTTGAATCCAATGAAAAAGTAATTGAGTTATCGCAAGCGTTCATTTTTATTTTAATAGAACTAGTAAACTCTCTTCAGTTTGAATAAAATAACAGAATTATGCAATAAAATATACTAGATTTTTTAAAAATGAAAGTCAAAGGCCGCAGCAGGGTAAGCATGGTTTGAGTGCCCCTGCTCGGATCTGATCGAGATTTTTGCCATAAGTTGGCAGTAATGTAAGATTAAACTTCCCAGAAGATTAAATTTGAAAAATAATTTTTATGGAAGTTATGGGGGTTCCGAAAAAATACGATTTTTGCAGTCTTTCTCATGTGATATGTCAATACCTAATATTAAAAACATCAGATAGGAGTCAAGATTTAAAATTTTATGAACTTTCTAATGGGTTTTTAACATAGTTTCTAGCTCTTGTTGCGAAGATATCACTGCTCAAAGACAAGGCCTATTTTTAAATTATTATTTTTAAATTATGTCGTAGACATAATAATAATGAAACGCATTAGAATTATCTCTTGACATAAAAAGAATTGATAATTTTCTTTTTTTTTTATTTACGAATTTGAAGTACATTAAAATTTTGTCAAAATCATAATTTTTTTTCATGTCTGACATAATATTGTTAATAATTTCCTATTATTATTATGTACATAATTTTAATGCTTAGCATTTTTATTATGTGTTAACATAATTTTAATACATTACATTTTCATTATGTCTACGACATAATTTTAATTCCTTCAGTCGTAGATGACTAATATTTTTATTATGTACTGTGACTGGAATTTTCCTACTTATATGTAATTTTTTATCAATATTAATTAAGTTTTTATCACAAAAAGATTCAAATGCTAATTTTAGTTAATTAATCACAAAAAGATTTCGGTGTTAAGATAATTCCCGAACAAAAAGAATTTACTCTTAAAGAAATTTTTGTTGAGCGCCAAGTAATTTTGGTGCTCCCAAAATTACCAAAAAGAGAAAATTAAAAATTAGTGATAGTACGAGAAAAACTAGATTCAATGATTTGAGTGAATTAATGGGCCATGGCCAGACTCAGACCGCGGAGTGTCACCACACTTTCCAGACTAATAATTTTAATCAACTGAAACTTGGGTTTAAAAGAAACCCATCCAAGTTAAATTTTACAGAAATGAAACGATTCTCGCAATGTGGCGTCACGCCACGCCGACATAATGAACGCTATGGTCGCGACCGACCACGCTAAAGACGAATTTAGATAAAACAGTTAATTGAGCCTAACACTGACTCTACATTTGGCACATAAAACAACTAGCGTTTAATTACTAAAGGAACGACCGGGTGACTTAAGGCGAAACGAGAGCGAGATTACGAAATGTAATCTCCGCTGTAAGAGCGTGACTGAGAAAAAAATTTGAGTGAATTTAGATATTTCCAGGGAGAGTTAGTTACCTGTACAAACGCGCCTTCCGTCGCGCATACATCCTCGGCTAGAGGAATGCATTTCAAGCCAGTTGATAATATGGTTAAACAAGAACGACTTCGAAACAAGTTGCCAAGACAAAGCTCAAGATTCGAATGGCGTCTTCTGTCACGTCACTCGTTCATTCGCTCTTGCGTCTACCGTAGCGCTCGGCGCGTTCGTTATGCGACTTACTAGCCAATCCGCCAATGGTACAACATAAAACGCAGACACGTCGTCGTTACAATTTCGCGGAGCAATAAGGTCGCGCCCTACTGTAGCAGAGCCTACCGCCTGTCGTCTGCTGCTATATGACAGCTCGTATGTCGGTGCTTCCGAACAGAGATCGGTTTTCCTGGTTTTTCACCCACGTTCTTGAACATCATGGGAGTTACATCCATGGTGTATGCGTAGGTGAGATCCTCCAACGACGAACGAGTGTGCGGCTTCCTGCAGCAGCCCGCTAAGCGACATCCGCGAGTGTTAAATTATGATGGTGGCAGTGACACCACCTTGTTGACGGACGCTAGCCACCTGGCCACTCGTTTTGATAAGAGTCAGAGACTTTCATTCCCATGTGATAAATCATGAAAATAATAAAACAGAGTCAGTGTTGTGACTTGGTTAATACGATCAATTTTTGAGCCATGGATGGTGCATGGTCGTGACCGACCTAACCTCAAAAGGTTTTTTGAACAATAAGTGATACATAACTTCCGTTGACAGGTCGTCAGGGCACAATACGCCCAACCTGCAAGGTAAGCTAAACAAAGAATTAAAAAATCTGCCGGCGCGGACACATTCTCATCGCGCGCTTCGCTCGCAAGTTTGAGCGCGCCTAGGACGCGCGGAGTGGCTTTGCGCTTCGTTATCGTTAAACCTCGCGCTGCGTGCGAGGTCCTTATAACACGCGAAGGTCGCTTCGCTCGCTAGTTTGAGCGCGCTTCCGGGCTCGCGGAATATTTGTCATTCTTTGCGCAGAGTCAAGTTTATTCCTCATGATTTACTTTTACTGCCGTAGGTAAATTTTTTAATTTTATGAATATGAACTTAACAGTGTGTCCTATACATCTAATTACCGACCGTTTTTTATTTATAATTGACAGGTTTATTGAGAGAGAAATACAAATATTACGCTGAA
>JBAGKK010193059.1:0-22717 GCA_037177015.1 Euceroptres primus | reverse complement strand
ACTCAAATGGATTTAATTTAAGCAAATCCTTTATTTAAGTCAAATAAATTGACCCAAACAAATTATTTGTTTCGATTGATAAGATGGATATTTTTCATTTATTAAAATAAAATAAATGTTTTGTTAATTGAAAAAAATTGTTTCTTTCAATAATATGATATCAAACAAATTGCTTTGTTTGATTCAAACAAATATTTTTCTGAGTGTATTATGGTGTAATATGGTGATAATCTAAGAATAATATGGTGTAATCTAAGATATTATGATGTAATATCTAAATATTATGATTTAATAGATGAGATATATTATAATATCTAGATATTACACCCTAATGTCTTAGATAGTTGTCCCATAATTCAATATCTAGATATTAACTTCCCCTCCTTTTCACTATCTATTTTTCTCAGTGTAGTTTCAAATAACTGATTAAGTTGAGTTAATTTTCTCAGATTCAAAAGCAAAGAAATATTTCTTTGTATTAAAGAAATGCCTATCAAATAAATGATTTCTTTGAATCAAAGCACGAGTTTCTTGATTTGCAACATATTTAATTAAATTGAATAATTAATTATTTGATACAAAGAAATGGAACCAATTAAATACATTTCTTTGGATTTAAGAATTTTTTTTTGTCAGTGTAAAAGACCACACAAAAACATCCCTTTAAATTCAGATTCACTCAGAAAAATATTTGTTTGAATCAAATAAAAAAATTTGTTTGATATCATATTACTGAAAGAAACAAATCTTTTGTTTAAATTAACAAAACATTTATTTCATTTTAATAAATGAAAAATATCTACCTTATTAATCGAAACAAATAATTTGTTTGGTACAATTTGTTTGACTTAAATAAAGGATTTGCTTAAACTAAATCCATTTGAGTTTATACAAATATTTTTTTGATTTAAGCAAAAATTATAATCCGCATACGATAGTTCCTTAGAAAAACGCTAATAGCACAGAAGGATCTTTCTCACAATAAAGACTACAATCATTCTGAACATAAAGGTGTCTGAAACATGTTACAGTACCGTCGTTACGCGTCCCGCGCATCCGACAGGTACTATAAAAAAGTGGTGTCTTACACTTAACACTTCTTAACCACAAAATTTGAATTTTTTAAAAATTATTTATAAAATTGAGTAAAGTTTAAAAACCCAAATCTTTACTTCATTTAAAACAAGAAATGTTTAAAGCAAACAAGAACTTTATTTAATTTAAACAAAAGATTTATTCCATCTAAATAAAAATGTATTCAAATCAAAGAAATGGACAAATAAATAATTTCTTCGAATCAAAAAAACATTCATTTGACCCCATATCAACGTTATAAATTGTTTGATTTAAACAAATTTTGTTTGAATTAAACAAATATTTTTCTGAGTGTTCTCAAAGAGTAGTAGATTAATTTTTTAACAATCAAACACAATTGAGAATAAATGGGATTTCATTTCTACAATATTTTCATTTCAATTTTTTATAAATAAAAGCGTTGCAGATCAAATTGATCCATTTTTTGGAATATTTTGATTCCTCCCGATTTACTGTGATGAATATGGATCACCTTTTCTGTGGGGTTTATTTTGAGAAGTAAATAAACACGAAGGTGAAGATTTGTTTGCTGAAGACTATCGATTGATTGTGATCAGAACAGACTTGACTGAAATCGAGCAGAGGAAAGACGCGCCCCTCGCTGGACCGGCCCTGAGATTGCAATTCCGCCGCATAAATGGGGTGCGCGCTGACGTCGCGACGCCCGGGCCATTTCTGGTTTGCCTTCAGCATGTCGATGCCTCACGCGAAGCGCCCTTCGGGGGTGCAAAATTCTCGTGTCTCGCCGTACGATTGATCGCAAACCTTGCGCCTTGAGCCGACGTTTTCATTCAACAAGTTTAACCTGGTTGTACGATCCGCGAATTTACTACTTCAGGTTCCCTATAAAGTTCGTAAAAAAAAAAAAAACGAAACGGGAAGCATGCCGCGCCGGCTGAGTACATGCACATGCCTTCGTCTTACTCTGTAAATATAATACATACGTGAGTAAAAAATTGCGGAGTTCATGGACACATGTGAGTTTCACGTTTACGCGAATAATACAGAAAATTGTTCGTAACGCACACGCGGGATGTAGTCCATTTAGTGTGAAATTGAATCTGGACTGACAATTTTTGTAAGAGATAGTGCTATTTTTTTATGTTTATGTGTCATTCGATGGTAGACACCGTGACTGTGAAACCAAGTGTGTTTACTATTTCTGCCCTGCGGTCGTTAGCAGCGCAGGGCGGAACGACCCGCCGTCCCGACGTCTTTGGGCGCACGAGACGACATCGACGCTCTGAAGGAAAGCGAAAATCTAGTACGTAACTACTTGTCTCAGATAAATTTCGTAGCAAATGTTTTCAAAAAATAAGAAATTGTAATAAGCACTTCATTAATTGTTGTAGAGAAGAGATTAAAAAGGGTCATTTTTCAGAAAGAAAAGGCGGGCTTATTTTAAGTTAAATATTGACCCAGAATTAAGACGCAACATTTTTCAGTTTAAAAATTACATGAAAATTGCATGGGTTGCAGATCACTGACTTCAAATCAAAATGATATAAATATAATCAAAATTATATAAATAAAAAAATTAACATGATTTGGAACTGGCAAATTATGTCAATTTTGTTACATATAAAAATAATGACTTTGAACATCTTAAACTTTCTTTCTCAGAATTAAATATTTTTTCAGATACTTCAAATTATTTTTAATGTTTTACTGTGAATTAAATAGATATTAAAAGTAGCAATAAAAGTGAAAATAAATATCAATAATTTTCCTTATAAACTGTTGACAGTTACGAAATAATAAAAAGTGGCAGAATTTTTTTATTAATTGCAAGGAATATTATTGATGGATATTATTGCAAGGAAAAGCTTAGTCAATTATCAGCTCAAAATTAGAAAATTATTATTGAAAATTCAAAATTGTAATAATTTAAGTAAGTTTTCATGTAACAATTTTGAATTTCATTATCAATTCAAGCATTGCTGGAGCAGAATATTAAAAACCATTAAGGTGTTCCTAAACTTGTCTGAAATATAAATTGGCTCACCTGATACGTACCTTTTCTACTTACGAATTACGTAAGAAAACGTACCTTTTCTACTTATGAATACACGTGATGTTAGAATCGAAAATAAGTAGAATAAGTAGAAAAGTACCTTTTCTACTTATGAATACACGTGATGTTAGAGTCAAAAATAAGTAGAATAAGTAGAAAAGTACCTTTTCTACTTATGTAGTACCTTTCTACAAAGTACCTACTTACAAAAGTAACTTTCTAGACATAATATTAGAATCTAAATTCATTTTAGATTTTCACTTTAATACAAAATAAATTGAAAAATTGAAAAATTATATTTTGATTAACGTCATAATTTATAAGATTATATTGGTCAAAAAAGAACAGCACAAAAACATTTTTAAATCTGTATGGAAAATTAAGTGTGAAAAAACGCGTGACTACAATGAAAATATTGATAAAATGGTACATCAATTTTTTGTTAATTAATTTTCGATTGTTTTTCTTTAAATGCTTCAAATGGTAAAGCCAATCAATTAACAGTAATTTTAAAAAACTAATAAAGACAATCTCTTCTTATTCCCAAAGTTAATTTGTCACCTGATGCAGATTCTCCCTCGTAAATTTAACCCTTCGTCACCTGTTTCCGGACAAAGTCCGAAACACGGATTTGGTGTAAAAACGAAATTACTTCCAGGCACGAAACTTGTATTTTCAACCCCACACGCGATTTAATCGACGAACAGGAATGCACGATACCATTTAGGGACTACTATTTTCTCTTGCATGACCACATTCCATTCCATTAGCTAATGTAAGAAAATTATTGCACCTTTTTTAAAAATCATCACTGTATTTTTCTGACTTTTTCCTTTTTTTTCTTTCACCTCCAACCACATGACACATGACTTTCGCCCTTTTGAAAATACAAAAAAATATTCAGCCACGAACGAGATTCAAATACATTCGTATCGTGGTTTCACTTCGCAGTGGTGAGATATTTGTTTACCATGTTTCGCATATATAGTTTCCTATATAGAAGATCTCAAAACCACGCCCAGGCTGCGAGCAATTGAAACGCTAAAGAGCACTCAGGGTTTTTAAACGCCTCCCTCAAATAAAGAGCCGTGAGGGAAACTTTGTTTTAGTGTAACCAAATTCGTGAGTTGCCTCGCCTCGTTAAAAAGTAAGGGTTAAATGTTTCAGAGGATGTGTTTTTCTTTCAAATAAAATACGGATGGAAATACTGTATTGTCCTCGATTTTTGGGGTGACAAATCTTGGAATAATCTCTATATAATCTACATCTGTAATAACACGCCCACAAAATATTTCAAAAGAGGGTAGATTTATTTTTAGCATATACTTTTAAGAATGCCTGTAACTTTCCTTTCAACTTTGAGAAAAAAAACTCTGGAAAATATTACTTTCATAAAGAAAAACTATGATTACAATTTATAAATACGATTTGAAAACAAGAATTAAAATATCATAAAGGAAATTTTGGTCTTGATGACTGCATCCAGAATTAAAATACAAGTTATCAATTAATTAAGACTGGACTGAGTTTCTTTCGTTATAGGAAATTAAAGTCTCACAATAGTTACAGACTTCATAGTCAGACAATTAAAATTATTTCTAAAAAAATAAAAAACTATACACTGAGAAAAAAATACTTTTGAATCTATAGCATATGTTATTACTATCTTTCAAAAACAGATGCTACAGATTTCAAGTAATATGCTCTGGAATTTATAGCATCGCTATTGAATCAAAATCTACTATTTTTTAATCAAAGTTTACAGATTTGAATCAACAGTGATACTGAAAATTCTATATTATATTATTATAAATCATATAATAATAAATCATATAATAATAAATCATATAATAATAATGCATCTGCTTTTGGCAGATTGCAATAGCATATGCTATAGATTCAAAAGTATTTTTCTCACTGTAAGATTACTGTGTAACTTTGGAATCTTAGACTACGGCCTAATTAGTTCCTTTTATCATAATAAAAATTATCTGTGTAAAAGGACAATATAAATTCAAAACCTACTAGAATTTAAAATCAAATTTTATCTTTTGATGGAAGAAGACAGTTTCAGGGAAGAAATGAAATTGTTAAAATGATTATCAAAATTGCAGCTTAATATAGCAAGTTTTATAACCATTGAAACAATAGCCCTCCATATATTTACCACATTCGTGAAATGGTTGAAAATATTTTTGTCTCCTTGCAATAATTGATAGGGAGACAATCAAAATTAAGGGTAAAATTTAAATTTCATATTATTTTAATTTAATCAAGCCTAATTTTGAATTCTCTTTGTCTAGCTTCATTTTCGTGACGCATTCTAATGCACTAACTTCAGGTCCCTTTTTCTTTGTGCGCAGAAGTCTCTAGACTCAGAAGGGGAGTTATTCGATGGGGAAACATTCCGTGGCGAATACGACTCATAAAACATACGACGAGGAAGAGGGTCTCGAACCGAAATGGCATTCTGAGCGATGTTGAACGACAAGGATGTCCCTAGACATTCAGTGTCCAATATTATGGCAAAGTAGCATCATCATATCAGCATACTGAGTCAGTATCCCTGGCTCCCAGGAAGGCAAATGTCCTTGCAAGGTATAACTGTCGTCGAAAGTCTGAGGGTGGTTTGTTAAATGCTACTGGATACTTTCTTCTTCGTTCGTTAAGCTCACTTCAGACTAGGGACTAGCATGACTAAGTATTCTTAAGAGCTTTTCAACGTTACTTGACTATATCTGCGAATTTTCAGGCTTATAAACTTTCATCAAAACTTTTCAGCGTTGAGAGCCATTAACTTTTGGTTTTTCTTAACCCTTGAAGTCTTGATCTTATTTAAAAGTGATGAACTTCTGAGATTTTCAAAAGAAGGGGATTATTATTTACTTAGTAGAAGTAGAATGTTCTCTATTTGCAATATCAAAAAATATATACTATTATTTTAATTTAATAACATTAAGTTATTGTGATCTCTTAAATTATATTCACTCAGGGCCAAGGTGAAACACGCCATAACAATTGTTAATTTAATCAAAATTGACATGTATTTTCTTGTTACAAAAAATGTGTACTATTCAGAGTTTTATATAAAGAAATTGTAATATAATTGAGGTATCAGAATTAGAACTTTGTTTATATGTGCTACGAAATTTAAATTGTTATTGAATAATGACGGATGAATTTAAATTCATTGAAGTAGCAAAATTTTTCTCAGTATTTCCATGAGAACATCTTTTCATTAAGAAGGTTTATCAGGGTTGGGAAGGTTCCTGAAAAAAGAATTAATTATCGTACAATGTTACTTAAAACATATTCTATGAGAGAAAGCTTCACTTTAGCAATGTAAAAATTGCAGAAAAAAAATTTAAAACAAAAAACGTCATTTTTAACCTTATAGCGCCGTATGTAAAAGATTTACTAAGTTCAAAGAATTCGTATTTTTTGTAATAATTCTGCCAATTTTAATTGAAAAATTTCTGAAAAAATTTACATGCGTGTAAGAGATGTGTTTTTACATGTGTCCTAAGAGAGGTGTTCCAAAATAAAATTCATTAAAAGGTTTATTTATTTAGCCGTAAAAATTCAAAAAGTAAATTTTTCAAAAGTGGCATTTCACAAAAATTTACATGCGGAAAAACATGTACCAGTTGAAAAAAATTACAATTTCCTACACCTAAAAAGATATACTGATCTTAAAGGGTTAATAACAATTATTTTAGATCAAAGTTTTATGCAGTGTTTTAGGTTTACGTCCTTTAAAAATCATCGGATTTTAATCAATGAAGGCTCATTTTGTTCATTTAACAATTTTTGAAGCCTTCACTATGTTAGATTTTTAAATTAATTTCTCATTTTCAAGCTAGAGCTATTTTTTAAATAAAATTTTAATTTACAACACACACTTGGAGGAAATGCATTTTTCAAAACAGTCTATAGCCTTCAATTTTACCCCGATTTGAATTATGATTTCTAAAATTAAAGTGCACTAAATTTTAAAGAGCACCCTGGTCAGAGATTTTGGCATTTTCGTCTGTTTATTTATTATATGTTTACTCAAAGTATGAGAAAATCGAGATTTTTCACAAAATAATTATTTACTCTTCAACAACGATTTGCATGTAATGTAAATCATCTTCAATCAATGCAAGGGAACTCCTAGAATAGAAATAATTTGATTATTGTATGGTTCAATTATTATAAACAAATTAAATTAATAATTAGCCAAATATTGTAATTTTTGTTGAAAAAATTTTTTTCTTAGCTAGAAATGCTTTAAATTATTGTGAAAGTGATTGTCAGTCACAATTTTTATAAAATATTAACAATTATAATTGTTATAAGCAATTTTTGTGGGAAAATTTGGAATTTGTGGTTTTTTCAATTTCGGATATTCCTTCATCATCTAAATTGATGCAGATATTCTTAAAAATAACATATGTTTAATTATATTAGCTAAAACTTAACAATTGCTGATTTTATAAACAAATTAAATAAATAAACGTAAAATTGTGGCATCTTCACCTGGAAAAAATTTGTTTTTTGCACTGAAACTGCTCTAAACTTTTGTGCGAGAGATTTCCAGTTTAAATTTCTATTAAAATTTGACAACAGATATTGTTATAGAAAATTCAAAGAAATATTCTAAAATTTTTGCATTTTCTCGTAGGAAAAATTGGCCTTCGCAGAAAAACTGCTCAATAGGGTATTGAGAGTGTAAGTTAATGTCCAACCATTATAAAATATTATTCACAATTATTTTTTAACCAACTAAACATTATTATTTAATTTCAAATATTACGAAATTTTTCATATATTTAAAAAAGCTTTCTTGTAACCTTAAATTTCGACGGAGTGAAGTTAGCTGTGAATAAGTGAAAATCTCTAATTTCGCTTTCACTTGTTTCTAAAGCTTTGAACGATTACCGCTAGATGGCTGAGGATATAAACTGGTTCACCATAGAAACCATTTTAATGTGAAATAAGTATGTTGCTGGTGCTGATGCTGTATTGTTTTATTTCGTCTTTAAGCTGTTACGATTATATCTTTCAGTTCTTCATGTTAAAAGTTTTATATTTTTTTCGTTTTCATTTGTTTTCAGTTATTCACTTATGTACTTCTAGAATTCGTCTAATATATTAAACATTATACCAATAACCAGTTAAGGAGCAGGGTTGCCAATAAAATGTCCGCGAAAGTCGCCATTCTTGGTAATGAAAATTGCTAGAAATTGCCAACATTTAGAAAATAAAAATCGCCATAAGTCGACAATCAATAAAGTAAATTTCGCCAAAAAGTCGCCAAACAGCGCTAAATTTAAAATAAATGATTGTTTACAGTAACAAAAAATAAAAATAAACTTAAAAAATGGTTAAACATCATAAATTTATACAACATGTCAACGTCAACATAAATCTCAATTAGCCTAGTTTAAATTAACATTTCTAAGACTTTCTTCCATATTATTTAAATTCATAAATAAAATTTTCTTTTGAAACATCAATATCTATGGTGTTTAAGGAACGAAAGTTCGAGATTATTGTTTACGACTCTAAAAAGTAATATCAGTAAATACTATACAATTAAATATTTTTTAGATACATAGTAAGATACGAACCAATACGAACCAATTAAGTAATTATAAAATCTAATTTTTATTTGTTATTAAATATAGTGATATTTTAAACCGATACAGTGTCACTTGCAAAATTTCAAACAGCGAGTGCACAATCAATAACCAAATCAATAATCCAAATTCTAGTATTTGATCATTTTTCTAAATATTATCATCAACCTATCATTTGATAGGTTGACATTTGGTAGTTGAAACTCACTTAGCGACACGAGTCTGACGACTCGTATCAACTTGTATACTAATTGCTAATAATTCAACTAATCAATTTTATTTGAGCACAGAGGCCAGAGACTCCATCTTTATTGGCTTTCAACTTTCAACCGACGAAACATGTAACGTAACTGTTGAGAAGAGGCAGTTGGACAATTCGGGCAGACATTTTTATAAGGCGCGCTTTCAAAAATAAAAAATCAAGTAAGAAGTCACCAAGTCATCGGGAAATTGACATAAAATCGCCAACATAGAATTTAAATCGCCATACATGTCACCAGTCGCCCAATCTCAAAAAATTGGTCGCCAACTAGAAAAAAAGTCGAATGATGATAAATGATGATAAAACGCCAAGGTTGGCAACCCTGATTAAGGAGTTTCATTACGAGAGTTTCTTAATTGTTTACTTCATTCATTTTTTTTGTTTCAGTCATTTAATTTGCGATTTTTGTCGCTACAAAAATTTCTTATAACAAATTTCTATTGTTAATTTTTTATAGAAATAGTGACTGCAAATCTCTCTCACAAAAATTTAAAGCAGTTTTAGTGCAAAAAATTCTTTTCCAGGTCAAAGTGCCAAAGTTTTGAATTTATTTATTTAAATTGTTTACCAAATTAACAATTGTTGTATTTTAAGAAATATAATTGAACATATGTTATTTTCAAGAATATCTGCATCAATTCAAATGATGAAGGGAAATCCGAAATCGAAAAAACCACAAATTCCACATTTTTCCACAAAAATTGTTTAAAACAATTATAATTGTTAATGTTGTATAGAAATTGTGACTGACAATGACTCTCACAATAATTTAAGGCATTTTTAGCCTAGAAAATTTTTTAAAAAAATACAATATTTGTCTATTTGTTAATTTAATTTGTTTATAATAATTTAACCATACAATAATCAAATTATTTGTATGCTAGGAGTCCCCTTGGGTTGATTGAAAATAATTTGCATTATATATAAATCGTTGTGGAAAAGTAAATAATTATTTTGTGAAAAATCTCGATTTTCTCATACTTTGAGTAAACATATAATAAATAAACAGACGCAAATGCCAAAATCTCTGACCAGGGTACCTTTAAAATTTAGCGCACTTTAATTTTTTAAAAATAATTGCAAATCGGGGCAAAATTGAAGGCTGTAGACTTTTTTGAACGAAAAAAATGCATTTCCTCCCAGTGTGCAACGTTTCTATTTAATAGATAAAAAATGAAAGATTAATTTAAAAATCTAAGACGGTGAAGGCTTCTAAAATTGTTAAAATGAGCCCTCATTGATTAAAATCCAATCATTTTTAAAGGGCATAAAGAGCTGCGTAAAACTTTGACCTACAATAATTGTTATTAAAAATTACATTTTTGTTTTTAATTTTTTTCTACTAAAGTGAACATTTTTAGCTAAGAATATATGTTAAACTAATATATTTTAAGATGATAATTATTTTTTCAAAAACCTTCCTAGCCCTGGTGATCTTCCTTAAAGGGACGATATTTTTATTTACCGTTTAAAAAATGCTAGTGCTGGGTATTTTTTATTTGAACGTTAAAGTACAATAAAAAATGCAGCATAAAACTTGACTATATTTTCCCTAGAAGATGCATTCTGTTGTGCTAACACGAAACGATCTGTCATTTAAGGGCGATTCTTTCAAGCACCCTGATGCAAGTCCATCCAACGTGTGTGCAGCAGGGTCACCCTCTTTAGAATTCCCCATCCGTGGAGGAAGGAGTTCGTGAAAGACAAAGGGTCGAGGCGTCGGGTCGAAAAGGGAGTGAGATAAGAAAGATGGGTGAGAGTTCGCCGGATCTCAGCCTCCGGCTTCGCCGAGGCAGCTCCGACTCCAGGGATTCCTTCTACATGGATTTCGCACAGGTAGGCTAAACTCTACAGTATATACCTATACCAAATACAATATACACAACCTCAAAAGCTCGAGACTAGACTCTAGAATGTAAGCTCGCGCGTTATACGTGTGCTCGCTTCAAATTGGCCTCCTGATTCTCCCCTCATAATGTTTTATCCCGAGGCTATGTGACTGAAGAATTTTCTTCCAGCTCTTTCACAAAACGTATTTTTTACCGAGCATGGACCATCTTTCAAGAGCGATGATCCGTAGAATGAGCAACTCTTTCCTTCGTTTAAAGTTTCAAAAGAAAGTCTCAGACCTTAGGAAAGGTCATATTTTATCTTTTGTTTCACGATTCATTCAAGAGGAATTTCTACTTTTTTCTCATTATTCTACACACTGCACAGTAAAAAAAATACTTCCAATTAAACTTAAATTAAACTTAAATACTTAAATACAAATTTAACTTAATACTTAAAATGGTTGGGATTAAATTCGGTAAAATTTGTTTATTTGCTTAGATTTAAGTAAAATTGATTTGATTTTGAGTAAAATTTGTCTGAATTTAAAACTAAGTTTTAAAATTCAGGTAACGTGGTATTGGTATTAAATTTAGAGGAATATTGCTAAAATTAAAACAAATTGGACTGCATTCGAAGGATCTAGCTATTCTTTAAAAAAATCAAGGTTTTTTCCAGGTTTCCAAGGTCCAGAAATCAAGTTTTTCAAGGTCCATTTTTTCCATGTCTAATAATGAAATAACCGTTTTCTATGTATATAAAAAATGAGCCAACACTCAGAAAAATAATAAGTGGGAGATTATATTGACCCTCGATGAAAATAATCGTTTATAATATTGGATGGTAAATTTGGCTTTAGGGTCAGCTTAAATAATTCACCGAAACGTTTGGTTCAATTAAACATTAATTGAATTATTTAAGCTGACCCTAAAGCCAAATTTACCATTCAATATTATAAACGATTACTCAGAAAAATATTTGTTTGATTCAAACGAAATTTTTTTGACTCAAACAAATTGTAACGTTGATATAGGGTCAAACAAATGTTTGATTCAAACAAAACTTGTTTGACTCAAACAAAATTTGTTTGACTCAAACAAATTATAACGTTGATATAGGGTCAAACAAATGTTTGTTTGATTCAAACAAATTCTTTATTTGTCCTTATTTATTTGATTTGAATAAATTTTTATTTAGATCGAATAAATCTTTTGTTTAAATTAAATAAAGTAGTTGTTTGCTTTAAACATTTTTTGTTTTTAATGAAGTAAAGATTTTGTTTCTTAAACTTCATTCAATTTTATAAATAATTTTTAAAAATTTTCAATTTTGTGGTTAAAAAGGGTTAAGTGTAAGTCACCACTTTTTTTAGACTACCCGTTGGGATGCGCGGAATGCGTAACGACAGTACTGTAACATGTTTCAGTCGCCTTTATATTTAGTATGATTGTAGTCTTTATTGTGAGAAAGATCCTTCTGCGCTATTAGCGTTTTTTAAGGAACTATTTTATGCGAATTATAATTTTTGTTTAAATCCAGCAAATATTCGTATAAACTCAAATGGATTTAATTTAAGCAAATCCTTTATTTAAGTCAAACAAATTGTACCAGACCAATTATTTGTTTCAATTAATAACGTAGATATTTTTCATTTATTAAAATAAAATAAATATTTTGTTAATTGAAACAAAAAATTTGTTTCATTCAATAATATGATATCAAACAAATTTTTTTGTTGAATTGAAACAAATTTTTTTCTGAGTGAATTCATTTTTTAAATAGAAAAACATTTTCAATGAAAGCAGATGAATAAATAAACAAATTATTGATTTTTTTGCGAACATGAGTGTTGCTAAAAAAATTTATTAATATTAAAGTTTGTTTATTGCAATCTATACAATCTCTCTCGAGTCTTTTGAGCGCTCTTTACATTGTATTCTATAATCGCTTTAACCCTTTAACGGCCAACTTAAAACCCGTTAAATAAAAATTCTAAAAAAATTCAGAAATAATATATGGTCATTTTCTGATCGATTTTTGCAAAAAAAAAATTTTTTTGGTTAATTTTCATAATTTTATCGGTTTTTATTATGTATACGATAACTTATAACCACCTTACGAGTTGCGGAATAGTCCACTTTAATCTAATCCACGTATTTATTTTGCAGAATTCTAAGCTTATTAAATGAAAATTTTAAAAAATCGAAAATAGTAGGTGGGACGTATATGTCCCACTGGCCGTTAAAGGGTTAAGGAGAGATTTAAAATTTTTCTCATTACATATTTTTCAAGTCGCAAAAGAAAAATTATCTGATATTTACTATCAACAACTTAAAATTCGCGTTCAGTCCAGGCATCTGGTACTTTGAAATCCGATTAATTGTCCCGTGGAATCTTTTTTTCATAGATCGCTTCATTTAGGGATCCTTATTAGTACCTTAAAATTTCTTCAAAAGGAACCTGCTATCTTTGATAGGTTTCGAGCTATGGTCATTTGAAAAAACAAGATTTTTTTTATTTTCAGCGAAAAATCACTACTTTTGAAAAAATATATATACCTTAAAAACTCTTAATTTTACGAAAAAGTGTTCTACAAACGAGTGAAAGTAAACTCAATTTGCAGTAATTTCACCGAAAGAACAATATCCTACACACAGAACAATGTTTGCGGTTATTCTAATCAGAATTCCGGTTAGGCTCTACTTAACATTCTTTTCCGATTGTATTAACCAGATTTCTGTTAGGTATTACCGAAGTTTTTGTTAATTTGCAAAAATAACTAGAACACCCGTTTAGAATAATCAGAATTCTGATTACAACGACTGGAAAAGAATGTTAAGGTAGAGCCTAACCAGAATTCTGGTTAGAATAACCGGATATTTTTCTGACAATGATTGTATGTCTAATAGGTTATGAATGAGTTATGACTTTTCAAAGTTGACAATTTTTTCCTATTTTTAGGGGCAAAAAAATTGAGTTCCGTTTCTTCAAAATTCGTCGCTTCCGGTTAAATCTGCATTGATCACGCCATAGAATGAAATGAATTAGATGAAATTCTGCGTAAATATAAAAAATTAAAAGTCTTATACTCCCATCCGTTTGGAATTTGTGAGTTTTCAAAAATTCCATTTTTTTGCACTTTTTGTCAAAAAAACGAAAAGTTAACTTTTTTGAAAATACTTCGCGTGTCTTGGGATCCACAGGAAACAAGGTATTTTCAAAAAATACAACTTTTAGGTTTTTATTCAAAAAGAGCAAAAAAAATTGAATTTTTGAAAGCTTATAGATTCTAAACGAATGCACTGAAAAAAGTAGTTAGTTGGGTGAATTACTTAGTTTGTAAGACATGATACTGCTATTTTATTAGTTGGGACAATCATTTTATTAGTTGCTGGTACTATAACTGAAAAGTCATTGCAACAAATGAAATGATTGTCCCAACTAATAAAATAGCAGTACCATATGTTACAAACTAAATAGTTGACACAACTAACCATTGTTTTCAGAGTAGGAGTAGATCACTTTTAATTTTTTAGATTTACGCAGAATTTCATCTACTTAATTTCATCCTCTGGCGTCATCAATGTAGTTTCAACCGGAAATGACTAATTTTGAAGAAGGGGAACTCTATTTTTTGCCTTTAAAAACAGGTAAAAATGATCAACTTTGAGAGGTCGTAACTCATGACCTATTAGACATAGAAAATTTAAGGTGAATTCCAGGCTTTCAAGGTCGCTAGACAACCTGTGAATTTAATGCAATTTTAAGGGGAACCGTAAAGTGAGGCTATTCGCGCAATGGTGGGTCTGAAAGGTACAATTCACTTAAAAATGTATTTTTAATATGATAATTTGATTTAAAAAAATAATCTCCTAGCATATAAGATTCAGAAGGATTTCTGCTTTACTGAACATGATGGTGGAATTTTATATGACCTCTGCACAAGCATTGAAAAATGTTTAGATATGTGGATGCATTTTAAAAAATTGCTTAGACCTACAAACTTTGTATCAGTTCAGTAATCTAAAAGAAATAAAAAATTCTCGGTTTCCCGTGTTTTTCTTCCAAATTTAAGTGGTAAAAAAAATTTGTTTCATAAATGCAAGTTTGTTGCTCTCATTAATTAGTTCAAAGGTGATCTATGAAAACTTGAAGATCGGCGCACAGTAGGGTAAAAAAAGCGTCTGTGGACGAATCAATTTTCAAACTAAACTACTCATCCGATTTGGAAGTTTTTTGAAAAATTAAAGTGTATTAAATTCCGCATCGTTAAAACGGAGGACATTTTTAAAAAATTTTTAAAAAAATTTTTTATTTGATAAACAAAACGAAAAAAAAAATTTCTGACTTTTCAAGACTACCATTTAGTGAAAAAATTTTTTATTTTACCGAAAATGGTCTACATCGAGACAAAAACTCATTAAAAATGATTTCCAGCAGTATTAATTTCATAAAAGAAAAATTTTAATTGTTATAAACAAATTAGTGAACAAAAGTTATATCTGCTTTAAATGCCACATTTAAATGCACTAAACCAATATTTTCAGGAGAAAATGGAAATAAAATAATGTTAACTTAAAATTAGAAGACGTTAAACATCAATTTCTAATTTTTTATAACAATTTTATAAACAAATACGAAATTAAGACATTTTTAATTAGATAGATTCAACCTTTTCAGCAGAATTAGCTATAAATATTTCACCAATGAAATATTTATAGCAAAATATTTATTCAGCTAAAAAACGAAGCTTATCTACTCAAAAATGGCCAAATAATGCATTTGTTCATTAAAATTGTTAAAATAATACACGATTATTGTTACATTACAAAATATCGCAGCAGAAGGTCATTGGTGAAATATTGATAGCTAATTCTGCTGAAAAAGCTAAATCTATCTAATTAAAAATGCCTTAATTTTATATTTGTTTATTAAATTGTTATAAACAATTAGGAATTGATTTTTAACGTCTTCCAATTTTAATTGTGTTATTTTATTTCCATTTTCTCCTGAAGATATTGGTTTAGTGCATTTAAATGTGGCATTTAAAGCAGATATAACTTTTGTTCACTAATTTGTTTATAACAATTTAAATTTTTGTTTTATTGAATTGATACTGCTGGACATTATTTTGAATGAGTTTTTTCCTCGATGTGGACCATTTTCGGTAAGATAAGAAATTTTTTTAAATAAACGGCAGTCTTGAAATGTCAAAAAAATTTTTTTGATTTTGTCCATTAAATAAAAAATTTTTGAGAAAATTTTTCAAAAATGTCCTCCGTTGTAACGATGCGGAATTCAATACACTTTAATTTAAGAAAAAAACGTCAAATCGGATGAGTAGTTTAGTCTGAAAATTGATTTGTCCACAGACGCTTTTTTTGCCCTACTGTTTGCAGCGGTACAATTCGGCTGGTTCAGCAAGTTATGCTATGTGCTAATTTTCGAGTTTTGTGCAGTTGGGTATTTGTTTCTTTTTTATTTATTTATTTTTAAAAAATCAAGGTTGAAATAATATTTCACAATAATTGATAGTTTTCGAAATATAACTGTATAAAATATGATAGCTGGTAGAAACCTAACCTCACTTTTCAGTTTCTATTATTTTCGATTTTGCAGCTCAATCGATGACTGAATCAAGTTTTTGTGCTGTATTTTAAAGATTTTAACATGAATTATAAGAGAAAATGCTGTCTCTAAAAACTTATCTGTAACTATTATTATTTTAAAATAGAGCTAATTTTTTTGCTTTCAAGAGAAAATTTGTATCAGTTAAATTACAGATTATAGATCAGTTAAATTGCTCGGTTGAGAGTGGCCAATAAATTAAATGGTTAGATATGATCTTAGAATCTTAGATGGATGTTAAACAAATTATAGATCCTTCTAAAAACCTATATCGTTAATATTAGTGTTGATGTTTAATTGTTCTATTCTTTTCTGTTTGGTAAATCTCAAACTAATCTGAATTTCCTAATTAAACTTTTTTTTCATACTATATCATCAGAAAGTATTCTCAAATAGTTAAATAATAATTCTAATTAGTATTTCAGTATTAAAAAATTGTTTTATTCCTATATAACATAAAAAACAATAGTTGTACCTATTTAGAAGATCAGCGGTACAAAAAGGTACAACTTTTCAATAATGATAAAATTAGTAAGTAAAAGATTATTTCAAAACTTAGAAATGATTGATTTCTCTTCAGAATTGAGTCTTCTGCCTGTAAAATTGAAAAAGCTGAAAAAATTTTTCTTGCGCGTAAAGTTAAAAAAAAAACTCAAAAAATACGTAAAAGTTGTACCTAATAGCCCTAACTCTACGGTAACAATTTTAAGTATTCTTTTTTACCGTGTGTAATTTGGTATTTTGAAGGAATAATATAAAATCGGGAATGATGGGAAATTTGCAAAAAAGTTTGTCCTTTTAATAATTCAAAAACATTGAATTTATTTTAAAGATAAATTAAACAATACATTTAATGAAAACTGTCGACATAAACAGGGCATTGACTCGGACATCGAGGAGGTGGTGCGACCGGACAATGGGAACTCAATTCTAGGGAATCACATACTGGACAGCGGAAATGATTTACCACTGATGGAGGACATCACGACCATACCGGAAGAGGCGTCGGAGGAACTTAGAGAGGAAGAGGAGGCAGCTGCGCTTGAAGCTGCTCTCGCAACCCCCGATATTCCCGTAATTAGCGCAGAAAGAGAAGAACCGATGCCAGAGTGAGTATCCTGCAACCCTTTTACTTACGAAATACTCTTCACGTACCCTATCCCTTTCCTTAACTTTCCCTCCCATTAACGACTCTGTGCCAAACTAAAAAAAAATTGAATAAACTAAGTGAAAACGAATAACTGTCTACCTAAATCAAGTAATGAACCGCAAAATAAACATCACATCTTCTCTAATATGTAAATAATAATACTACTATTACTACTACTACTACTACTACTAAAAAAAAAAAAAAAAAAAAACTACTACTACTACTACTACTACTATTACTACTACTTAATACTACTACTACTAATACTATTTAATTTTTTAATTTTACAATATAACATAATAAAGGAGTTAGCGAACAAAACTGCGTAAATCCATTTTGATAAAAAAAAAGACAAAAAATATGAAACAAATAGACCTGTGTAATATTTGTCACCAGCTACAAATTGAATGCTTTGTATGTTCACAGCTTTTCTGCGCAATGTTTGAAAATTCTGAAAAAAATCATGCTAGTTAAGTAGAGCATGGGCTACTTAAATTTCATGGATTTAACATTGTGCTTTGATTTCTAACTCAACAAGAAAATCTCAATGTCGTTTCACCGTTTTTACTATTCAAATGTCCCCTCCAACGTCTGAAGGTGAGGAAAGTGCGCGAAACTACACTCAGAAAAAAGTTTGATTGATTCCACCAAAAGTTAATTGAATCAACCAAATGAAAGTATTGCTGTATGGTCAACTAAAGTTTTGGCAGATTTAACTAATGTTTTAGTTGACTCAATAAAAAATTTGGTTTGTTCAACCAAATGTTTTGGTTGACCAAAAAATTTATTAGATTAAACCAAACGTTGATTCAAATCAAATAATTATTTATTTGAATAAATTAAAATTTGTTTGAAATAACTAAATATTTGTATCTTTTCAAAGAAACAGTGTATTTTATTCAAATAAAAATTTTTTCTGAGTGTACCCAGGTAAAAAATCTTTCGATTTTTTATCAGGTTTAGGTGTCCCGCAGACACCATATAAAGGAAAAAGATGTGCTTCTAAAATTATCGAAGCATCACACATTTAAATATCGAAAATTTTGATTTTGTCGAAAAAATATCTTCTTCATCATCGTACTTTACTTCAAGACTTCTTGATGTACACTTTTCTATGCTTACGGAAATCCAAAAGTATGTTAGGCCGAAGAAGTTTACCATGGATCAAGTCAATATTGCAGTACGCGCAAAAGTTATGTCCAATTTAAGACTAAAATGTCCCCTCAAAAATTTTTCAGCAAAAATATTCCCTCCAACGCCTGCCGTTGTAAAAATCGCGCGCAACAAGATAGGAATTAATTTTTTGCTCATTTTGCTATATTTCGGTGGCCAAAAAACGTTCTCGCAAGGAAAATTATGTGCCTTAAAAATCATGTGTATTTCGTAAAAATCAAAATCAATATATGTATAAAAATGGCTGTTCTTCAAAAGTTACATGTCAACAAAAAAATTTTGTTCCACAAAAAAGTTCCATTTTATTGAAAGAAATAACTTTTGTCTTAAACTTTTCTCCAAAAAGTTAGAATATTTTGAAATATTACAAAAAATAGGCAAATAATGGAAAAGTATTACTTGGTTCTATCAAATTTCTTGTTTAAAAATATTTTTTAGAACAAAGAGATTTTTAAATTTGAATGGGCTAAAGTTTTTCGCAAAGTAACATCATTTTAGTAAAAATTCAAAATAAAAAATCATTTTTATATCAAATTTTCGGCAAATAAATCTATCATTATTATAATAATTTAACCCTTTTCTGACAAATTACATTAGAGAAGAGTTTCAGAAAATATTTTCAATTTTTAAATTAATTTTTAAATTAATTTTAACGAATTTTTGATACTAAAATTTAATTTAACGTTAAACATCATTTCAATTGCTTTCCTTATTGAAAGTAAATTTTTCGTGATACAACCTAATATAATTTCCATTAAATTTTATGTGCCTCAAAAATCATGTGTATTTCGTAAAAATCAAAATCAATATATGTATAAAAATGGCTTTTTTTCAAAAGTTACATGTCAAAAAAAATTTTGTTCCACAAAAAAATTTCACTTCATTGAAAGAAATAACTTTTGTCTAAAACTTTTTTCCAAAAAGTTAGAATATTTTGAAATATTACAAAAAATAGGCAAATAATGGAAAAATATTACTTGTTTCTATCAAATTACTTGTCTAAAAATATTTTTTAGAACAAAGAGAGTTTTATATTTGAAAGGGCTAAAGTTTTTCGCAAAGTAACATTATTTTAGTAAAAATTCAAAATAAAAAATCATTTTTATATCAAATTTTGGGCAAATAAATCTATCATTATTATAATAAGTTAACCCTTTTCTAACAAATTGAATTAGATATAAGTTTAAGAAAATATTTTTAATTTTTAAATTAATTTGAACGGATTTTTTATACCAAAATTTAATTTAACGTTAAACATCATTTCATTTGCTTACTTCATTGAAAGTACATTTTTCGTGATACATCCTAGTATAATTTCCATTAAATTTTATGTGAGTAATATCAGAGAGAAACCGTAATATTATTATATAATGTATTATATTGTTAGATCCTTGATCAGTCTTCGATTAAAAAGGTCATTTAAATCGATTAAAGGTCATTAAATAGATCAATGATCTAATATATACAAGGTCGATACTGACTCATCATCACATTATATTATATCTATATTATATAATTATAATATCTTGTATCTATAATATAATATAATACAACACAATCTTTATAATATTATGTAATATAATTTTTTATATTTAATATTTAGAGAATAAGTATTCCTGTAGATTTGAAATTTTCCGCCATAAGTGTAATTTTTCTTCCTGCCGCCAGGGGAGATACTGCCTAATCAGACTTGTCAAAACTAGTTAGTGTACAAGAAAGAAAAAGTTGCAACAACTTAACTGAACTAAATATTTCAGTGTTTTTAACTGAACTAAAGATTTCAGTGTTTAATTTAATTATACACATAATTTACGTTCGTATAATAAAATAAATACTTGTATGTGTTTCTTCAAGTGACTGGTGATTTTTGTTACTAAAATTACAAGGAAGATATTCATTCACTTGTAAGTATTGTTTGTTGTATTTATACTGTTTTTCAATAGCGAATTATATATTTCTTACAAACTATTTAATGTGATTGTACCTTTCGTAAGAATTTCAAAGTAATTTACTTCAACATTATCAGATAATCAATTAATTACATTATTAAACATTAATTTGTATTACTGTTAAACAAAAATAATATTTTCTAACCTCAAAATTTACTTTGCTTCTGTAGATATCGATTTTTGAGAATTAATTATACAGAAAAAATAATGATATCAAAATTAATTTTCTTTGTCTTTATTTGAAAGATTTTATTTTATTGTTTTTATTATTTTTTTAAAGTTGAATGGCACTATCATGCACAGAAACTTTGAGCAAAAATGAAGAATTTTTATTGCGTAAAAGGAAAAAGCAGGCAACAAAACGTTAAGCAGAAGCTCAAAAGAATGCTGAGCGCAATAGAAAAGAAATTTTAATCGAAATGATGTATCTACACGAAACGAAATCATACAAAGTTTAGCACTCACTGGAAGCTCGAACAAGTTGGATCATAGTCAGGAGTGAGTCCTATCTTTTTATTACTTCAATTAAATTGGAATAATATTGAGCTTTCATCAATAATCGAAGAGAAAATTTAGACACTCGTTATATATTTTTAATCAAGAAGATGGTGAATTACACACTACTGGAAAGTATCCTGAGTATTTAAAAACAATAAACAACCCTCTTGTACCTTCCATTCATAAAATATTATTCATTGAATTAAATTTATGGACTTATTAATTTAAATATTTTGTGCAACCTGAGCGAATGCGTAAAGATATTGATCAAGCTAAAAAATGAGTTTCTACATGTATTTAGAATGCAGAAAAAAGTTTGAAATGTGTGCCTTAAGATTGGTTTTGGACTTTTTTTTTGAGGAAATAACACTTTGTGTAGAAATGCTCATATTTGTTTCTGAAAGTTCTCTGTCTTTTTGTTTTATCAGAGTGAAATTATGTAGTTTTGGTCATTTACCCCTTGATTTTAATAACTACGAAAGTAGAATTGATTCCACTTTTGTGATCATGAAGATCTACATATTAAATATCATAGAACGAATATTCATTATATTATAGGCAATATTTTACTTTATGAAAATTGTATTTACTTTTTAAGTTTATTTATTTTCATTCAAATATTTATTAATATTTTCTGCAATTATTTCCTTTTTGTTTCACTTGTTTTTCGTGTTTCAATAAAGTAATTTTGTCCACAATTTCTGGCCAGTGTTTGTCATATTGAGTACGAGTGAATTCGATTACCTGTCATGAAAGTAGTTTTAAAAAAACTGAAAATTGCCTCCATTGTGGAAGAGGATTTAATTTAAAAACGAACGATCCGTAAATGTTGGTACCATCAGATATGGGGGCAGTAGCTAGAATCCAATTACTTCCGGCGGATATCGAGCGCGAATTCGACAGCTCCAGTGATAACATTGGTCTGTCACTTCGTTATAGGTTTTGCACGTCCTTCGTTTCCGGTGTCTCTTAGAAACTTCGGGACCCTTGCTTGGAATTCTAAATCGCCCTTTTTTTTCCTATAATGGACCTCCACCCCTGATGCTTGAAGCTCTACTAAAAGCAGCTTATTTTGTCGATTTAAATGTAGATTCGATCAAAGTACCTGAGCTGGTCTGTGGATTTATTCGAGCACAATATATACTTATAGCTTACTTCATAAAAGTTTTCGATACACGAGAGTATCTTATAAAAGTTAGAGAAGAGAACCATATTTTTCCTAGAAGTTATGAAGAAGGATTACTTTGAACAAAGGGGAAAGAAGATTTAGGAAAAATTCATTAATTTTGAAAAGAACATGAATTTCACAAATTAAATAAAATATAAAAGTGATAATAAATTTAGAAGCAATTATAAACATAAACGATAATTAAGTTGATTAAAATAAATAAGTTTACTAATTTCAATTATATATATATCTATATATATATATATATATATATATATATATACTTTTCTTTTCCCATATAAATTTATTCTTTCTGCTAATACTAA